>JACEEZ010026453.1:355685-380685 GCA_016584305.1 Chionoecetes opilio
TTTAAAAAAATAAAAAATTTTTTTATTTTTTTTTTTAAATTTTTTGTATAAAACAAATTTTAAAAAAAAAAATTAAAAAAAATTGTTTTAATTAAAAAATTTTTTAATTTTTTTTAAAATTAATTTTTTTTATTTAATTTTTTTAAATATTTTAATTAAAAAATTATTTTAATTCAAATTTAAAATTAATAAATTTTTGTTTTTTATTAATAATTAAATTAAAAATAATTTAATTTAAATTAATTTTTTTTAAAAAAAATTTTTAAAAAGAAAAGTGCTTTCGCTTCATGTGACCGATCGCTTACCATGATCTTGTATCCATTACTACGAGTAAGTCCCTTGTCTCCATTCAATTTCAAATAATCGTTTATTGAACATTATCGAAGCCATGAAACATTTTTAAACAATTAAATAAGTCTTCTCGTCACCTACGTTTTTGACAAACTGAACAAGTTTAAGTTCCTTCAATCGCATCTTCGTATGGCTTGTTTTCGCAAGCGCGGATCAGTTCGTAACTTTTCTTTGTACGTACATCTCTCCAGTTTGAGTATATCTTTTCTATAATAGGTGACCAGAACGAACGCAATATTCAGATGAGACGTACATCGCATTGAAAAGTGTAAGAATAACTTTTACAGACTTATATTCGAAAGTTCTTCCTATGAAACCAGTTAATTTATTAGCCCTCTTAACAACTTCTGAACAATGTTTACTGGGCTTGAGGTCGTTGCTTATAATAATCCCCAAGTCTTTTTCTTTGGTAACATTGGAAAGTTCATGTCCGTCCATTGAGTAGTTAATTTGATTGTTATTACTTCCTAAATGCAAAACCTAACACTCATCGGTATTAAATTTCATCTGCCATTTCTTTGCCCAACTAACTAAGCGATCAAGGTCAGATTGCAATTGCATCTTATCGGCAGCTGTGATTACTTTATTCATTATTTTAGTATCGTCCGCAAACTTTGATATCTTACAGGTGAGGCCTTCGTCAATATCGTTTACATAGATTAAGAAAAGTACAAGACCTAGTACAGATCCTTGCGGTACACCACTTAAAACATCTTGCCAGCTAGATGCTTTTCCATTGAATACGACGCGCTGCTTTCTCTCAGAAAGCCAGTCTTCAAGCCAATTTAAGATATTTCCAGTTATGCCGTGAGACTTTAATTTCTTAAGTAAATGCTTATGGGGGACTTTGTCAAACGCTTTTTGAAAGTCAAGATAAATCACACCCACTGCTTTCGTCTCGTCGAACGTGCTGTATACATCATTAAAAAAGTCTAGCAAATTTGTGAGGCAAGAAAGTTTATTACGAAAGCCGTGCTGTGAGTTTTTAATCAGATAATTTTCTTCTAAGTATTTTACCACATTGTCTCGTATTACAGTTTCCATTAATTTACAGACTACGGATGTGAAGCTGATCGGTCTGTAGTTGCTCGGTTGTGTCAAATCACCTTTTTTCTGTATTGGAGTAATATTTGCAGGTTTCCAATCGCACGGAGCTTTACCAGAATTTAGGGATTTGCTAAAAAGTATTGAAAGAGGTTTGCAAATCTGGTGCTTCGCTTCCTTTAAAACTCGCGGTGCAATACAATCTGGCCCGGGGGATTTGTTAACTTTAAGTTTATCTATTGCTTCAATTATTGTGTTCTCAAATAACACTGGTCGACAAAAAAAAATCGAAGATATGGTTCTGGACTAAATGAAGCTGATTATAGATAAATCGACCCTTCTGAACTCGAATCTGATGTTCAATTAACTCTATCACGTCCAGTTTTTGAGAACCAGACGCAATTCATGAAAAATTATGGGTAAAATCAGCAGAAATAGCTTGTACCAATGTTTTCATTTTAAACTCTTAATCTTTTCTTTTCTCAAGCCTATTTAGGGCAGTGCAGTGTTTTTGAGTCAGTGTGGTTTGTGCAGTGAGCAGGGGAGGGTGTGCGCGCTGCGTATTGGTGAAGGGTTAGCAGGCTGTGTAGTACATTTTTACCTACTGATCGTACAGCTATTGACATATGTTTAAACAATTTATTTTTCTTTGCAGATATGATGTGTTTGATTTAGTGGAGTCCTAATTTTAGTTGGTTTACCGTATATAGTACCTTGTACCGGGCTGTGATGGAGCGCCGTAACTGTGTGAATGCATCGGACAGTTTTTGTTACATATGTGGAATTTTTACCCTTGACAGTCTGAAGAAACCTCTTACAAAGAATGTTAAAGCAGCTTATCTGCATTACTTCAAGTGCCGTATAGGTGATCAAGATAAGAAGTGGGCCCCTCACGTAGCATGCAACCCCTGTGTGAACCACTTGAATGAATGGATGCGTGGCACACGGCCATCAGGCATGGCATTCGGCATTCCAATGGTTTGGCGTGAACAAAAGGATCACAGTACTGACTGCTACTTCTGCCTCACTAACATCAAAGGATATTCAGTAAAAACGCGAGCTAAAATCAGGTATCCTGACGTACCTTCTGCCATCAGGCCTGTGCCACATGGTCCTGATCTCCCAGTTCCAAATGTTCCAATTGCAAGTGCTATAAGTGAATCAGATTCGAACGAGGAGGATAATCCCATGGATACAGACTTTCAAGAAATGGCAGACAACAGAGAGCCCAAATTCATCAGTCAGGAAAAGCTACATGACCTTGCTAGGGACCTAGATCTACCCAAGGAGAAAAGTGAAGTCCTTGGATCTCGTCTCAAGGAATGGAATTTGCTACAAGAAGGTTCTCATCACCACGTTTCGTCGTAGACATAAAGAACTTTCAAGCTTCTTCAAGATGGAACACAAGCTCTGTTACTGCTTTGATGTTGACACACTCATGGAACAACTTTGTGAGTCTCACACTTATGATAAGAGTGAGTGGCGGCAGTTCATAGATTCAGGAAAAACACGCTAAAGGCCGTTTTAATGCATAAAGGAAATAAGCTTCCGAGTGTTCCAATTGCGCATGGCCATGAAATGAGTGAAACTTATGAAACTATGAAGATTTTGTTATCTGCTGTTAAATATGAAGAACATCAGTGGAATCTGTGTGGGGACCTGAAGGTAATCTCCTTGCTTCTAGGACTCCAGTTAGGTTACACTAAGCACATGTGTTTTCTTTGTTTGTGGGACTCTAGAGCGGACAGCAAACATTACAAACAAAAGGAATGGCCAGCACGACCGAAAGACTCACCTGGCAGGTTCAACTGTATGTACAAACCTCTTGTTGACAGTGAAAAGGTGTACTTACCTCCATTGCATCTGAAACTTGGGTTAATGAAAAATTTTGTGAAGGCCATGGATCAAAATGGTGCTGGCTTTCAGTATTTGTTAGCAAAGTTTGAACGCACTGTATCTGAAGCCAAAGTAAAGGCAGGTGTTTTCAATGACCCTCAAATTCGTCAACTACTCAATGATGATGACTTTGTAAAGAGCCTAACTGCCCTGGAAAAAGCTGCTTGGAAGAGCTTTTTGGCTGTTATAAAGAACTACCTAGGTAATGTTCGAGCAACGAATTATGAGGAACTTGTAAATGACATGTTGAAGAGTTACCATGCGCTAGGGGCTCGGATGTCACTCAACATCCACTTTTTCCATTCACATCTTGATTTCTTCCCAACGAATCTTGGCGCGGTCAGTGATGAGCAGGGGGAACGTTTCCACCAGGACATTGCCACCATGGAAACCCGATGCCAAGGACGATTCAGTCCTAACATGATAGGGGACTATTGCTGGACGCTACAACGTGAAAGTAGCTGCTCCTACAAACGAAAGAGCAAACTACAGAAACACTTCTGATGTACTATGGAACAGGGTGAGTACTTATGTGTGTTAGGTATAGTTTTGATCATATGTATATTTAATACCCATTTGAGATCTTGACTGTTCCTCTGAAGAACAGTCTAGATCTGACTGTTCTTCGAACTAGCGCATCTTTCTCACAAAAAAATATCGAAGTTGTGTCCCAAAATACACATTATATCTATATATATATATATATATATATATTTTATATATAATATATATATATATTATATATACATTTTATATTATATATATATATATATATATATATATATATATATATTATATATATATATATAAGTGAAAATTTACTGTGATTTGGCATATTTTCGGATATTTCCAAGATGTGGCACATTTTCGGATATATTTGGAACATAATTTAAGTATATTTTTTGCCAGATATGTACATTAGGTCCTAATAAAGCCGCAGGCACCACCAGAATTTAATTACGAGTAATATATATTAACGTAGGGGGATTCTTTCGATAAATTATATAATTATATATACGTATATAATAATTATAGTAGCTATTAAAATTTAAAATGCCGATATTTCAAAAACTATACGTGCTAGAGAAAAAGCAATGCCATTTTTGAAATCAGCAGCAAAAATGCTTTCCAACCCACACACAATGAACTCAGAACCATTTTTGGTGTCGACCAGTGATAATAATTCGCAATTGATCATTGGAATTACGTTACTTTGATCGCACCCCACTTCTTCCAGTCCATTTATATCTTCAACTGTAAAAACAGAAGCAAAGTAATCATTTAATACTTCAGCCATCTTGATTTAATTATTAGTTTGTGTACCGTTTTCAAAGGAAAGTGGACCTATGTTCACTTCTTGCGCACATAACTGAAAAATTCTTTGGGGTTTGATTTACTGATACTTGCAATATATAATTCAAGATCTTTCATACTTTTCTTTATAAAATTTGTCGTATCGCGCCGTAGTCTTTCGAACTCTATTTTATCATTTTTATTTTGAGATGACATGTATTTACGGTAGGCCCGTTTTTTCTGTAAAAGCCCAGATTCAATTTGTCTGTTCCACCACCTGGGTTTATTTCTATTATTACATGGACGTCTTTTACCGACTAGAACACAAGACTTTACAGCATTATTCAAGATATTGCTAATTCCCCATGATTCGTCTATATTCGATTTATTGATAGCACGCTCCAATCTGTTTCTGACAAAAACGTCCTAAGTCTTTCAAAGTTACGTTGTTTATACAGGAAAATTTGTTCGTCGCTAACGCTTTCCCTGTCACTTCGATTTTTAATCACAGGCCAATTCTATATCGCTAGTACCAAATTAAAGGCCAATTTTTACATTGATCGGCATTTGTCGAAAAAAAAAGGGCCCAATATGTTGTCACCTCTGGGGTTTGTGGACATGATAGTTCATGTTTTTTCTAAAAATTCTGTAGAAGTATAAATCTGAATAGAGTTTGCGGATTTCCCCGGGAAAGGGAATGGCTAGGTTGAAATCCCCAAATATGACTCAATCAAACTCTTTTCCCTTTTTTCAATTAATGGCTCAGTTTTCTATCAGCGTTACTATTTGAACGAGGGTTTACAGATAAGTCCAATTACAAATTTTTCGAGTGGTTTTTAGCTGCAAAAAATAAAAACCACGTTTATTTATTTTCTCGTTTTTTTGCCCGTGGGTAAAAGATTGGCTTTTACGTAAGTGTACTCCTCCGTCTGTTCTATTCCCCCTTGCCAAAATTTTAAGAAACCCCGGGAAAATTATATTAAACCAAAAAGTCTATGTGTGTAGGTTCAACCGGATTTGATATGCCAATAAAATATAATTTCGGTCGCAAAAAGGGCTTCAAGATCTAAAAATTTTTTTCGGATGCGCGCGCATTGAAAACGGCTTTTACGATATTTTGAAACGAATTGTCGTGGGGGCGGTCTTTTCTTAGAGATTTTAGTGGGAGGGTTTGGGGGCCCAGTCTTCTAGGGTTCGTCGGAGAGGTATAGATTCGTCGGCCGTTTTTTAACCGAAACTAAACAGTTTGGTTAGTTTTTTCCAAACCGAGCGACCCAACTCCTTTTAAGTGTGGGCCATCTTTTTGAAGAGGTCTGGTTATTGAAGAAAGCTCCAGAGGTTTGCAAATCAACGTCCTCTTAAACAAAGCGTTTTGGGCAGCTATTTGTGCTGAAGGCTTTGTTGTAGAAAGTAGGGGGCCGCCAAATTAGGGAGGATGCCTGAAAAAATGATATTTCGCGATTTATTTTTTGTACTGACATCATCCGCCTTTTTTTTTTTTAGTTTTTCCTCGGACCTGGTTTTTAATGTCTTTTGTGCCGCGTGAATGACAAGCAGTGTGTTTTCGGTGATCCCGTCAGTTGCCTCTCGCGGCTCCCGTATTCATAAAGGTGACCCCCAGGCATAAAAAACGTTTTTTCTCTGACGAGCTCTTCAAAAAAATTTCGCGTTGACCTTTAACAAGGAATCGCCTTTACTCGGGTCTCATATGTCCTTGTCTCTTCCGAGGCCTTGAAATGTTTAGTCTGATCGGTAAAAAAAACCCCTTAAAAATTTTAACTGGCCGGGCACCTTTTCCTGACTGGAATAAAAAGGTCCTTTTCAGGAGCAGTTCGTGGGAAAGGGGAGGAGGGCCTCCACTAAAAACAGTATGACGGCACGGCAGGGGTCCCTTCAACAGTATGTGGGAGGCGGCGGAAGGGGGCCCTCTTCGGGGAGAGTATGATCGGAGGGGGCGGGAGGGCTTCTTCAGGAGCAGTTTGAATTTTGGCGGCAGAAGGTCCCTCTTCGGGAAAAGCAGTTTGATGGGCAGGACCCCGGTGACATGGGCCGAAACATCCCAGGAGCCAACCATTTTGGGGAAGCAAAAAATTTCCCTAAAGGGTATTATAGGGGTTTTTTTATTTTTCTTATTTTTTATTTTTTTCGTTGTAGCCTATAGCGCCTGTAGGGATATGGAGACCCCTTTATTTTTCGATCTCGCCCTTTTTGGCCAGGGTGGATTTTTATAGTGGGCCCGTGGTCTCAGGGGAAGACCCTTTTCTGGATGTTGATACCAGTTTTAGGCGCATGCAGCCCTAATTCCACCGTCACACTCGCAAGGCAGACATGATACCTGCATGTGGGTTCTTCGGGGCACTCGACGATGGTTTGACAGTTGCTCTTGGTGAATTTGAACTCGGGACCTTTGCCCCCTACCCGGTCTTAAAGGTTGCCCCCGGGAAAATTTTTTGCCAGAGGGATCATATTTACGGTTAGTTTCAAAAGTTACGGTCGCTTCCTCCCCAAAAAAATTTGTCATGACGCAAAACTACACGCCGATGATTTTTGAAAAAAATTGGGGGGTACGAGATTTACAAACCTCACTTCTCAAACGTGGAAAATGGTGCAAAGATCGATTTGATTTCCAAAAATTTGGAGGAGGAGGAGGTGGGTAGGGGGGGGAAGAGAAGGGTCGCCTTACAATGATCGTTCCCGGGCGGAAAATTTGGGGTTGAAAAGGGCCCATAGGAGGGGGCCCTTAAAGAAAAGGGGAGGTTTTGAGGGGCAAAAGGGTTGGGAGAATAAAGGGCAACCCTGAGGGAAACAGAAAGAGGAGTAAGAGGAAAAAAGGAAGAGGAGAGAATGTTTAAAAACAAGATTGGGGATAAGTAAAAAGTGAAAGTTTAGGAAGAGGGTGGAGCGGAAAACAGGCCAGGAGAACGTAGGAGGAGGGGGAGGAGAAAGAGAGAGAGAAGAATGCGAGGAAAAAATTGGAAAGGAAGGGAAGAAGGGAAAAAAAATGTGTGGGGGTAGAGAAGGGGGGTCAGGAAAAAAGACGATGACGACAAAGAAAGGGGGGAGGGGAGCATAGAAACCGAGGAATGACACACTATGGGAAAAACCCTGTGACTGACGAGTGGGATGAAGAAGCAACCAAATTTAAGGGAAAAATGTAATGCGGTGGACGAAATTTAAGCGAGAGGAAAATTTTTGGGGGCGGGAGGGGAAAAGAGGAGGAGGAGGAAGGAGAGGAGGAGGAAAGGGGGAGAGGAGGAGGAGGGGGAGGAGGGGGAGGAGGAGGGGAGGAGAGGAGGGGGAGGAGGAGGAGGAGGAGGGGGGAGGGGAGAGGAGGAGGAAGGAAAAAAGGAGGAGGAGGGGGAGGGGGAGGAGGAGAAGGAGGTGAGGGTATTGCAGAGAGTGTGATGGGAGGAAGGCTGTACAATGGACGGCAAAGTTAAAGGTAAAGAAATTCCTTGACAAAACTTTTCTTGGCACAACAGTCTTTGCCATAAAGTAAACGATGATGGCAAAAGTTAGAGGCTGCCTTTCAAGTCTGCTTTGTAAGTTATATGGGAATATAGATAAAAATTATGATAATAAATTTATCGGCCGACGAACTCTAGTACCCTCTCCGACGTAACACCTAGAAATGACTGGCCCCAACCTCTCCGACGTAACCTCTCTAACGTAAATGACCGCCCCCACAATGCAATCTCGTTTCAAAATATCGTAAAAGCCTGTATGTTCAATGCGCGCAGCATCCGAAATAAATTTTCAGATCTTGAAGCCCTTGTTGCGACCGAAGATTATCATTTTATTGGCATATCAGAATCCTGGTTGAACACTACAAACATAGACTTTTTGGTTGAATATAATTTACCTGGTTACTTAAAGTTTAGTTGTGCAAGGGCGAATAGAACAGACGGAGGAGTATCACTATACGTAAAAGCCAATCTTCATCCTACGGTCATAGAATACGAGAAAATAAATAACGTGGATTCTCTATTTTTGCAGCTAAAGACCAGCTCGAAAAATATTTGTAATTGGACTTATCTGTAAACCCTCAGTTCACAATAGTAACGCTGATAGCCAGCTGTATGACCAGTTAATTGAAAAGAGTAATGAGTTCGATTGAGTCATATTTGGTGATTTCAACCTAGCCATTCCTTCCTGGGGAAATCCGCTAAACTCTCATTCAGATCATGACTTCTACAGCAATTTATTAGAAAATTCATGAACTCATCATGTCCACAAACCCACGAGAGGTGACAACATATTGGACCTTGTTTTTTCGACAAATGCCGATCAATGTAAATATTGGCCTTGAATTTGGTACTAGCGATCATAGAATTGTGTCCTGTGATATAAATATCGAAGTGTACAGGGAAAGCGTTAGCGACGAACAAATTTTCCTGTATAAACAACGTAACTTTGAAAGACTTAGGACGTTTTTGTCAGAAACAGATTGGAGCGTGCTATCAAATCAATCGAATATAGACGAATCATGGGGGATATTTAGCAATATCTTGAATAATGCTGTAAAGTCTTGTGTTCTAGTCGGTAAAAGACGTCCATGTAATAATAGAAATAAACCCAGGTGGTGGAACAGACAAATTGAATCTGGGCTTTTACAGAAAAAACGGGCCTACCGTAAATACATGTCATCTCAAAATAAAAATGATAAAATAGAGTTCGAAAGACTACGGCGCGATACGAAAATTTTTATAAAGAAAAGTATGAAAGATCTTGAATTATATATTGCAAGTATCAGTAAATCAAACCCCAAAGAATTTTTCAGTTATGTGCGCAAGAAGTGAACATAGGTCCACTTTCCTTTGAAAACGGTACACAAACTAATAATTAAATCAAGATGGCTGAAGTATTAAATGATTACTTCACCTGTGCCACCAGAGCCGCCACCACCAAGCACTGCTTCGTCACGCTACCCATTGTGGCCTTAGAGGACACATGACACACCCACACACACATTCGCAACCTAGTGCACGCACGCACTCGCACGTTCGTGTGTGTGCGTGTGCGTGTGCGTGTGCGTGTGCGGTGTGCGTGTGTGTGTGTGTGTGTGTGTGTGTGTGTGTCGATTATTAAATAAAATAACACATTGGTGAAATTTCCATTTTTTCTCGTTTTCCTCCCGTTCTGTAATAACTACGATGTCTGTCATCAAATGTATATTGTTTATAGTCACCATTAAAAACAATTTGTAATAATTTTCACAGCACCACCGGTTTCATGTTATTGTCTGGATATTTACTACATTGTAAGGGAAACAAATGACAGTGGCTGCAACAAAAACAATCTAGGCTATTCAGGATACAACATTTATATCATGACTAACGTGTTATTGAATTAACTGATTCACTAAGTGTTTCCTGCACGGGCGGATAAACGCGTGTACAATACAATACATATATTTTTCTTACACCAAAAAGGACTAACTAACCAAGGACAAAGAAAAAAAAGTAACCAAAAGCTTGCTAGCTGGCAGTCCCCATAAAGAAGACAGTAAGAGAATAAAGAAAGGAGGGTGGGTCAATTTAGTTCGGGAGGGTCTTGTTACTTCTCTCCTGAAAAAAATATATAACAGCACTTCCAGCGACAACACTTATACAGACAGAGTTGTATAGTCACCCGTTTGTTCTGTTCAATGTGTTGGAATGTGGCAAGGAGGATCAAGGAGGGATTAAAGACACGTATTTCATATTAAACACTCATATTTCCTTTAAACGGCCCAAAATAACTATTCCTTCCTACAACACTGCCCTTATAGGTGTGCTGTATACCCAAGACACTAACACTGTATGATTATATATTAACACGTGCTCTATCTCCATGGCTTCCCGTATCACACTCGCGGCTGTCAGTAAGGTCACGGGGCACCAGGCGTATTTCCGCATGACAGGGACACGCACTGGACCCTGCAGCCTGTCATGGGATTCCGTCCATGTTTTTTTCTTGTTTTTTCCTTTATTTCATTTTTTTTACACCACAAAGGACTGGCCAAGGGGAAAAAAAGTAACAAAAAGTCCGCTTAGTTGCCAGTCCCTATAAAGAATACAGTAAGAGAATATAGAAAGGGGGGATGGCCCAATTTAATTCGGGAGGTGTCTTGTCACTCCTCTCTTGAAAAGATTTACGTCGTAGGAAGGTGGACAAGTATAAACAGATAATTAGATGGCGCCAAGGCGTGAGTGGCGTCTAAAGGTTTAAAGGTTTATTAACTCGATACAGACCCCGAACTAGAGTTCGAAAATTAGAGTTTCAATTAGTAATAAATAAACGTATTGACCCTGGTAAAGAAACAAAATAACAAAACTTAATAGCGTAATAGTTAACATAATAGCTTAATAACGTAATAGCTTAATAACGTAATAGCTTAATAACCTAATAGCTTAATAACGTAATAGATACATGCTAACAAAACAGATAAGAAAACATAATTTCTAAAGCATATGAACAGCTGTACTTAAAATGTCTTGTAATTTCTACAATGAACTTAGCTAAGTTTAAAAGCACTTTATAATTTTTACTTGCAAATAGTTCATTCATTTTATATGTATTAGGGAATACATAGTAGTAGGGTTTTACATACTGCTTTCGAACATTATGAAAGAAAGTACATTTAAAAAGGTAATGAAATTCGTCTCCTACGTCATTCATATTACAGTGGGTGCACATACGATCCTTAATTCTAGTATTATTATATCTGCCTCACACAATTGGTAAATGATGATTAGCACACTTAAATTTACGTGGCGTGAATGACACTTTTGTAGCGTGTCCAACTTAGTGCCGGTCATGCAGTGCGTCGACTAAAACAAAGGTGTGGTACTCGAACTACAGTTTTATATTTTCAAACTACCTCTTTGCTCGTTTTGTGATGAACTAAAACAAATGTGTTCTGAAATATTTTGATGACTCATGAAAGAGATCGTCCGGGATATAAAAGGATTTCCACAGCTACAAACAACACATTCTCTTTGAGGCTGATATGATGTGTTTCTTAGTCATGCAAATATTCGCACATCAACATTTTTTTTATTTTAACAAACGTAATAAAAGCACCGGTGGCAGATTGGTTAACACGGGGACATGGTGACTACAATGACCCAGGTTCAAGTCCCGTTAATATATGACTGTTGAAAAATAAAATTACGCCAATGTTATCTATTCACGTAAATCTGAACCTTATTGAGATACAGTAATAGAGGCTACAATAGTGTACAATGGCACCGCTGTAGACACACCACCTAGTGCCAAGACAGGCCACTCCACCGAGGGAAAAGTGCGTCCCAGCGGCACATACATCCCGGGCGGGCCTTCTTAACCCTCCATTGCTTCCTGTTTACCTGTGCGTTGTGTGTGTGTGTGTGTGTGTGTGTGTGTGTGGTGTGCGTGTGCGTGCGTGCGTGCGTGCGTACGTGCGTGTGTCGTGTGTGTGTGTGTGTGTGTGTGTGTGTGTGTGACTGGTCTTCAAATATTTGTCTTGATATTCCTGTTACTTGTTTTTGTGATGCATTTTTATACAGTGAGATTTTGCGTCCATCATGGTAGATGCATGAACTACTTCTCTCTCTCTCTCTCTCTCTCTCTCTCTCTCTCTCTCTCTCTCTCTCTCTCTCTCTCTCTCTCTCTCTCTCTCTCTCTCTCTCTCTCTCTCTCTCTCTCTCTCTCTCTCTCTCTCTCTCTCTCTCTCTCTCTCTCTCTCTCTCTCTCTCTCTCTCTCTCTCTCTCTCTCTCTCTCTCTCTGAGATAGATGTAGTGGGTCGCACACAAATATAATCTCATGAAACTTTTTTTTTCACATTTCTCTTTTAAGACTTCACACTATTATTTTCGCATTTGAATGTACAAGTTCTGTTAAAATTATCCTTTCCGTGCATCTATTTTCGTGACTTTTGACCATTTCGTGTCGACCACATTACTGAGCAGGAAGTCTCGTGTTTCATAAGAATTTTCATCCACTTGCACAAGTATTCCGCGGGAGCAGAATTTCGGTATTTTGCCGTTCCTTTTCATGATATTCCTATTTATGCCAAAGTGCGTCACTGTGTCGGCGCTCCGTGATCAGAGTTTCGTGTCTGCAACTCAACATTTCGTACCTTTCATGGGGATTCCTGTGCTTTCTCACCCTCCCACTGGCTAGCAACCTGCCACCACCACCACCACGCTGCCAAAAACTCACACCCTCACAATCCTCAACATAGGTGGGTTGCCACGGGTGTGAAGGGCGGGGCGCCGGAGGAGGAGGGGCAGTCTAGGTGCGGAATTGAACAGGTCACTGAGCGGGGTCTGGATCTCCATATTTTCTGCTCATTTACACACGCTCACTTGCCTCGAGGTTCTGTTTAGGCGTCAAAATTGTTCTTTAATAGATATCTATAGCCATTAGAAAGATGTTTGCGGCGCACGACTGATGGCGGGTACAGAGCCTTTAATATACTGGGCTATAAAACAATAAAAACAGAACAGAGCTGACAATCAGAGCCCCTGAGAGAAAAATAGCCTACTGGCACTATAGACACAAAAATAGATGTGTGTGTGTGAAGATAGATCAATAGATAGACAGATAGATTCCCCCATGCAGGCAGGACTAAGGCTGCATTCCATATCTTACACCATTCCGCCGCGTCTGGCACCCAGGAATGCCTCGCCTCCTCGCCCTCCCGAGCTATAGCCAGAAAGAGACCAAAGACGCCATAATAACTAAAGTTAGCTGCCTCATCACGCACACAACGCGAACAAAAAGTTCTTGGACATAATCGCTCTGTACACAATGACGCGCACCCACGCTACGCTACCGATCGTAGGCGTAATTTTAGCAGAACAGGGTTTATTGTGGCGCAAATTGCTTCACACACAACATAGAAAGTCAAGCACGACAGCCACTGCACGTCACCACACCCTGCTGCCGCGGGGGGGCAGGGGGGGTTATGAGTTTAAGACTCCAGATGCTTCGTGTTAAGGGTTAAGGACGCCAAGAGTCTTTTGAATGGCAAACACACACACGTATGACCACGCGTGCGCACACGCACAATGAAAAATCATGGGAGAAAATAAAAAATATACAAGTTTATCTTTAAATTCATGTATCATGCTAGAAAGTCCATCCATCGCTGCATTTCAATACAAAGGTTGCATTCACTATCCACTATTCACTATCCACCATATGAGTACATGAATACATCAAGACCAAGTGTAGATCTCTGTGGCTATTCATTTATAAATATATCTATGTATCTATGATTGTATCTGTATATGTTTCTATCCGTCTGTCTGTCAGTCTGTCTGTCTATCCATCTCTCCACACACAAACATAAAGGACAATATATTCACATTAGACGCAACATTGCACACAAGAATTTGATCAACATGTCGCAACAAGACTGCAAGAGAACGTAACGCATTCCCTTTGCTCAACTCCAAAAATGAAACAAAAAGATGTAAAGACGCTAAAGACCAAAGAAAACAATGAAGGAGTGCATGCATGATAAAATTATGCCATCCCTGCTGCAAACACACACACACACACACACACACACACACACACACACACACACACACACACACACACACACACACACACACACACACACACACACACACACACACACACACACACACACACACACACACACACACACACACACACACAAGAAACTGCCAGGATGGTCAAGTGGATAGAGTGCTGGCCTGCCATTCTGTGGTACCGGTTCGAATCCTCACTGCTTCCGGGGATTTTTCACTGATATATTCGGGCGTTTACTGTCCCCTTGAGCAATGGGATGGGTTGTGTGGTGTGTGAGGTTCCAACATTACCCAAAGATCGGTAATAATGAGCTCGAAGCCCTTTCCAACCTCTGGCAGAGTTCCGAGTATTTGTCGATGGGCAGAAAGGAAGAAGGGTGGAAAGTGTAAATGAAATAATAGAAAAAGAAACGAGATTATTCAATAAGAGAAACATTGCGTCAGCTTTTACGGTTGTGTGCTTGTTTGTTTTCTTTGTGTGTGTGTGTGTGTGTGTGTGTGTGTGTGTGTGTGTGTGTGTGTGTGTGTGTGTGTGTGTGTGTGTGTGTGTGTGTGTGTGTGTGTGTGTGTGTGTGTGTGTGTGGTGTGTGTGTGTGTGTGTGTGTGTGTGTGTGTGTGTGTGTGTGTGTGTGTGTGTGTGTGTGTGTGTGTGTGTGTGTGTGTGTGTGTGTGTGTGTGTGTGTGTGTGTGTGTGTGTGTGTGTGTGTGTGTGTGTGTGTGTGTGTGTTGTGTGTGTGTGTGTGTGTGTGTGTGTGTGTGGTGTGTGTGTGTGTGTGTGTGTGTGTGTGTGGTGTGTGTGTGTGTGTGGTGTGTGTGTGTGTGTGTGTGTGTGTGTGTGTGTGTGTGTGTGTGTGTGTGTGTGTGTGTGTGTGTGTGTGTGTGTGTGTGTGTGTGTGTGTGTGTGTGTGTGTGTGTGTGTGTGTGTGTGTGTGTGTGTGTGTGTGTGTGTGAGAGAGAGAGATAGAAAGAGAAAATAAAAAAAATCTATGAGCATAAACAGACAGATGGTGTGACAAACGTAGAGATACAATTTCTGAAACAATTACTTGCATGAATAATAGTAAAAAGTACATCATTAAAAGACATTTATTCATATAATAGATTTCCTGATCCAAAACACAAAAACACAAACATAGAAGTCTGGTATTAATTCATGAAAAAATTACTCGACAAATTAAGCAAATAAAAGACCGAACGTGATGAATGTTTTTGATTTTGGAATTCATAAAAACTGTGAAATTATTAAAAAAACTTGAATGTGTTTTGAATGATGCTTTGGCACAGCAGTATATTATGAAACTAGTGCAAATAATTCTACGAAAAATAATTAAGTATCGGGTAGGCGCGTCAAAAGATACATCAGCCCTTTAAAACACAGTCAGGAACCTTCATAGGAAAGCCTGGAATGAGAGGTCGGAGTGAACACTTGGAATGATCGCCTGGAATGAGTGGTCGGAATGAACAGTTGGAATGATCGACTGGAATGATTGGTCGGAATGAACACTTGGAATTTCCGCCTGGAAAGAGTGGTCGGAAGGAACACTTGGAATGATCGCCTGGAATGAGAGGTAGGAGGGAACACTGGAATGATAGCCTGGAATGAGTGGTCGGAATGAATACTTGGAATGATCGCCTGGAATGAGTGGTCGGAATGAACACTTGGAATGATCGCCTGGAATGAGAGGTCGGAGGGAACACCTGGAATGATCGCCTGGAATGAGAGGTAGGAGGGAACACTTGGAATGATCGCCTGGAATGAGTGGTCGGAATGAATACTTGGAATGATCGCCTGGAATGAGTGGTCGGAATGAACACTTGGAATGATCGCCTGGAATGAGTGGTCGGAGGGAACACTTGGAATGATCGCCTGGAATGAGTGTCGGTATGAACACTTGGAATGATCGCCTAGAATGAGTGGTCAGAATGAACACTTGGAATGATCACCTGGAATGAGTGGTCGGAATGAACATTTGGAATGATCGCCTGGAATGAGAGGTCGGAGGGAACACTTGGAATGATCGCCTGGAATGAGTGGTCGGAATGAACATTTGGAATGATCGCCTAGAATGAGTGGTCGGAATTAACACTTGGAATGATCGCCTGGAATGAGAGGTCGGAGGGAACACTTGGAATGATCGCTTGGAATGAGTGGTTGGAATGAACACTTGGAATGATCGCCTGGAATGAGTGGTCGGAATGAACACTTGGAATGATCGCCTGGAATGAGTGGTCGGAATGAACACTTGGAATGATCGCCTGGAATGAGTGGTCGGAGGGAACACTTGGAATGATCGCCTGGAATGAGTGGTCGGAATGAACACTTGGAATGATCGCCTGGAATGAGTGGTCGGAATGAACACTTGGAATGATCGCCTGGAATGAAGATTGATGCCATGCGGGGGAGAAAAAGAACAGATGGCAGAGTACGGGGAGAAAATCCATATATCTAAATAATGAGACTTTAGGTCTACTCTGCGAAATCTTGGAATGTGTTTTATAGGCTGTAGGGGAAGGTAAAGAGAAGGAAAGGTATCTGAGGGGAAGACTGCCAGGAATTCTACTTTAAGACAAGCTCGAAGGTATTTGAGAACACGTGTTGAATGTTGAGCCTGTTGCATCCCAAACTAGGGGGGGGGGGGGGCACTCAGTAGAGCGCATACCTCCGCCCGAGTATTTTATTCACCATGTTAAAGGATAGGGAAAATCGGATTTTCAATTGGTTGCCATGGCAACAGTTAGGATTCGATTTCATCCAAAATGTAATCAGTTCTTTCTTATACCAAATAGATATGGTATACCAGGTTTGGTCCAAATCTATTTGTTACTTTTCGAGAAATCCTGTACACTAACAAACGAACAAACAAACAAACAGATTGGGGTGAAAACATAACCTCCCTCCAACTTGGTTGGCGGAAGTAATACTAGTGAAATAGAAGGTTTGCTTGCCTATGTTCGGCGGATAATGTACTACGCGTCATAAGGTCTTGAAACACTTGTGATATGCAAGCAGCAATAGCCGTTCAGTTAAAGCAACGATTTGAGTATTCATCTTTACACATATACATTTTTTAAACATCTGAAATGACTGGCCAATGGCGCAAAAGAAAAAAAGTAGCATAAAGGCTGCTGGCTGCCACTCCCTGTAAAGCAGACAGTAAGATATTGCCGAAAAGATGGTGGGCCAATTTAAATCGGGAGGTGTCCTTACACATCAACATTGGTATATATGAATATTCATGAGCAAACTTTATACCATCAAGTACGGCATATTTTTTTCTCCCTGTTTAAGAACAATTATTATTATTATATCTTGCATGGTGATGGTGACTTTCCTCTTAAATGACCGCCCAATACCTTGACTTGAGGCAGAACTTCCTTGGTGATAGGTTTTAAAAAACAAAAACCAAAAAACAGCGGCAGTCTCTCTGTAAATAATACCAACATAAACTTTTCCTGCATGAATCAATTTGAACTATTTAGTCACAAAGCATAAAATAACTAATAGTCTCACCTCGAAGCTATATCCTTTATGCGTCATGTTTCATTAAAAAAAAAAAATACAGTAACACAAACCTCTGGCAATGCATACAGCGAGGTCATTCTTTAGACGTTTTGTAAGTTATCTAATATGTTCCAAGGCTTAGGTGGGCAGTATAGTATCCCTTCTATATACTAAATTATTTCGTAGCAGAGCAATAGGGACACGTTATGCATAAGTAGCGCAAATTCAACATTGAATCCATTTACCAGCAAGCTCTACGCCATTCCCATAGGGTTTTTCCATCACCCCTTTCCCTTCCACGCCCTCGCCACGCCCAGCCTCTTCCCTTCACCACGCCCGTCTCGTCCCCTCGTTCCCATCACTCTCACTTTAGTGCAACCGTCTCATATGCAGTTTTCTTCGCAGCTTTACATTATTCAGTCACTCACTGTTTCGCTTATTAACTTTCTCTTCGCGTTCTTTGTCTCGCTTTTCCATATTCTCACTATTCTTTTTGTATCTTATGAATTTCCAAACTCTCTCTCTCTCTCTCTCTCTCTCTCTCTCTCTCTCTCTCTCCTCTCTCTCTCTCTCTCTCTCTCTCTCTCTCTCTTCTCTCTCTCTCTCTCTCTCTCTCTCTCTCTCTCTCTCTCTCTCTCTCTCTCTCTCTCTCTCTCTCTCTCTCTCTCTCTCTCTCTCTCTCTCTCTCTCTCTCTCTCTCTCTCTCTCTCTCTCTCTCTCTCTCTCTCTCTCTCTCTCTCTCTCTCTCTCTCTCTCTCTCTCTCTCTCTCTCTCTCTCTCTCTCTCTTTTTCACGAGCTGATGAATCTCGCTCGCCCACCTGAGACATGCTAGTCCCAGGTGGAAGGAGCCAAGTGCACTACAAAGTATAGCCCATTATATCCCCCCTCACCCCCAACCCCTTCCCTCACCCTTCACACCCCAACCCCACCATCGCCCTTACCCTACATTCCCCCACCTCTACCCTAAGCCTACACACCCACCCACACCCTTACCCTACACGCCTTACACGTAGGCGCTCTCAGCTACACTCTAACCACGTGCACACACTCAATGCCCTCGCTGGCTGCCTATCTAACCGTCCTAGTCGTGGTTGTGGCAGGTTTTTATTTGCTTTCCTCACTTGTTCTTGATATGTCCTTTTCTTGCCCTGAACTAGTGAGGTGCATTCCTGTTCACCACACACACACACACACGCACCCACGTAGGCAGGCAGGCATGCACACGCGCGCGTGCACACACACACACACACACACACACACACACACACACACACACACACACACAACACACACACACACACCCACACACACACACACTAGGGAGCTCCGTAGTGTAAGGGTTAGTACGCTCGGCTCACAACCCAGAAGTCCCGGGTTCGATCCCCGGGCGGAGCGAAGACAGACGGGCGGTCTTCTTAAAACCCGAGCCCCTGTCCACCCAGCAGTGAATGGGTACCGGGTGTTAGCCGGGAGTTTATGACCCGCCTCTTGGGGTGATGGCTTCGGACAACACTAAGAACTAAGGATGAATGATAAAAATGTGATATGGAGACGGCCATACGAGCGTCGCTCTGGCCCTGTAAAATACAACTAGATTAATACAACTAGATGAATACACACAAAAAAAAAATATATATATATAAAAAAATATTTGAAGACTTTCTATTAAAAACTTAAGTAGGATGCTAAACAGTGCTATTTATCTTTTTATATCAATATTTATTCATTGTTTAGTGCCTTTTTTTCCCGATCTAACATTAAATAGTTCCACGTACTCGTATATTTCCATGCGTTTTCCCACAAATCTTCATAACTGTCACATTGCAGTATTATTTAATTGAGCTAAATCATGTCTCCATACTTTATTGTCAATTGAAAATATAAATAAATATAAACATTCTCCTCTCTCTCTCTCTCTCTCTCTCTCCTCTCTCTCTCTCTCTCCTCTTCTCTCTCTCTCTCTCTCTCTCTCTCTCTCTCTCTATCTCTCTCTGCTTCTCTCTCACTACCTTTCCATCTTTCGATCATTTGCAAACATTTCTCGCAGCAAATATTAAAACACTTGCCCGCCAGTTGGTCTCTGCAAGTCTTTCCTTTATAAATCTTCCTGCCGAACAAAGGGAATTGTAGCGGAATACACAATGTGGCAGGAAGGCGCAGAGCCGCGACACGGGTGGCTGCGACGCCGCTAATGACTAATGGCCGGCATGAAAACCACGGCAACGCCAAACCCACACACAAAGGGTTCCATGAATTCTGATACTGCCGCGTAATAAAAAAGCTTCATTATTTTCTCTTTTCCGTTTACTTGAGAAAAGATCTCTCTCTCTCTCTCTTTCTCTTTTTTTTTTCTCTCTCTCTCTCTCTCTCTCTCTCTCTCTCTCTCTCTCTCTCTCTCTCTCTCTCTCTCTCTCTCTCTCTCTCTCTCTCTCTCTCTCTCTCTCTCTCTCTCTCTTCTCTCTCTCTCTCTTCTCTCCTCTCTCTCTCTCTCTCTCTCTCTCTCTCTCTCTCTCTCTCCTCTCTCTCTCTCTCTCTCTCTCTCTCTCTCTCTCTCTCTCTCTCTCTCTGGCACACACACACACATACTTCAAGAATAGAATAGTGTCACAATTATGAATATGAGAGGAGGACTAGTAGTAGTAGCAGTAGTAGTAGTAGCGGTGGTGGTGGTGGTGGTACACGTACATAAATAGGTACTGTCTGTCAGTCAGTCAGTCAATCAATCAGTCAGTCAGTTTAACAATGAATGAATCCTTTAACAAACAAGCGGATAGTCCTTGTTTCTTGGTACAAAAATCATTGTATTGATGAATAGTCCATTGAGTAAATCCCAATCATAAATGTACAGCCGGGGTCACGCGCTGCTGGTTTGGTGTTAATTCATTCGTTACATAAAATTTAACCCTTTTACATTTTCATATCATTGCCATCAGTATTGTAGACGTAACTGTAAATGAAAACAAGGTGTGATCGCTTCTTAAAAAGTGGCAAAAAGTATAATTATTTTATTTATGTACTGTGACAGATTGTGGCTTAAAGACGTGGTACTTATAGTATGTGACAAGTGCTTGTGGGCGTCTTCGGACCCATGTATTGATGTTTGTATATTAGACAACATGTGATTGCAAACTCCAATCGAGTTGTTGCTGTCGTTGGTCACTGGTCAAAGTGCCTCGGGGTAGACCACGTTCCGTGTGATTCTAACCCTTTGTGTTCCGTGTGATTCCAACACACACACACCCGTCAGAATGGCTCGATTGGTAGAGTTGTTGTCTTGCGTGTAGCGTCCCTGCATTCGGTCAGCGGTTCGAGCCTACCAAGTTTGTCCTGGCGTGGGGGCGCTTTGTTTAGTCAATAACCTTGTAGTTGGTACTTGCAAGGTGTCTAGATAGGATCAAAGTATCTTATCTTACCAACACACACACTCACACACGCACACAAACGTCCATGAGTCTACTGAGTTTGTGGAATGCTTCAAGACGTTACCGCAGAGTTTTTCCTGTAATCTAATACTCCTAAAGTGTTTTTAGCCCAAAACCCCCCTTCAAATTATTCAATCGACATGGGACCAAGCCGCTTACCACCTACGATTTATTTGCTATTGTTTTAGTCTACTCTCATCAAAATTGAATTTACAGTTTCGGCTACCCAAAACAGACAGACAGACAGACACTAAACACACGGCTACTCCTATAGTATATTAGACAAGTGCTTGTGGGCCCTTCGGACCCATGTATTGATGTTTGTAGTAGTAGTATATTTTAAACAACAATGTGAGTGCAAACTCCAATCGTGTTGTTGCTGTCGTTGGTCACTGGTCAAAGTGCCTCGGGGTAGACCACGTTCCGTGTGATTCCAACCCTTTGTGTTCCGTGTGATTCCAACACACGCACTCACACACGCACAGAAACGTAAGTCCATGAGTCTACTGAGTTTGTGGAATGCGACAAGTCGTTACCGCAGAGTTTTTCCTATAATCTAGTACTTCTATCCATTTCAGACCCCATGAGGCATCGTTTTTCGCAAATATCTTCTCAACAAAAAGGCGGATCAAAATGACAGTTTGGCACAGCTTGTCTGAGACCGTCTCCTAATTTATGGCAGTAGAGTGCATTGCCAAGTGTGTTTAGTGAAGGAGTTTACTCCTGGCTATTACGGCGAGGCTGGCAAGAGCCGGGTATACATTCGTACAGGGAAGGTCTGAGGTGACGTACTTGTGACGTGTATCAAGCAACGCCCTCATCCTTCCCTCCCGGCTTCCCCTCCCTCCCTCCATGCCTTCCTCGCCCCCCCCCCCGTACTCCCACCTTCGAGTGAGTGATAATCCGAGACAGGATAACTTTGCCAAGGCTGAACAATATTACACTTGTTAGTAATTACAAAAAAAATACAACCACGTTTATTTTTTTACCACACAAAGCTCTTTACTCAGTATATCTTTTTCTAATACCAGCGCGGCCTTCAAACCCTCGGCCAGCGGGTGTTGCGAGGACGGCTGTGTTGGGCTCCACTTTGAGGGCGGCACACGCCAAGCCCTCCAGGATAGCCTTAGAAACATTCCTGAATCCAGATCCGCATCCGGCGACTCCAAAGTTAATCACTTCTAAATTAGATCAATTCCCTCACTGAATATTTTCATGCCAATACGTCCGTAACTTTTTGCGTAATCCTGAAAACAACAACAAACAGACAAGTAAACCAAACCGATCACATAACCTCTTTGCAGAAGGTAATTAAACTAGTATTTTGTGCATCTAAGTGTGTGTATGTGTGTGTCTGTGTCTGTGTGTCTGTGTCTGTGTGTGTGTGTGTGTGTCTGTCTGTGTGTCTGTGTGTCTGTCTGTGTCTGTGTGCGTGCGTGCGTGCGTGCGTGCGTGCGTGCGTGCGTGCGTGCGTGCGTGCGTGCGTGCGTGCGTGCGTGCGTGCGTGCGTGCGTGCGTGCGTGCGTGCGTGCGTGCGTGCGTGCGTGGTGCGTGTCGTGCGTGCGTGCGTGCGTGCGTGGTGCGTGTGTGTGGTGTGTGTGTGTGTGTGTGTGTGTGTTGATGCCCAACAGCATGAACAAATGTATTTTATGCCGAAACCCCTAACTGCATCAATGATTATGTAGTTTTTCAAATCCCTTTTACGTTTAGTGCTGGGATCATCACCACAGTCAGTCCACTCCCTGATCCGTAACTAACTCGCCGCGTGACCCACCATTCACTGACGCACATCGGTATACACACAACTAAACAGATCCTGGCGCGGTGACCCTATCACCAGCCTGACTCCCGCTCGTGAAATACACACGCACACATTTTATTGAAGAGCGGAAAGTCACCCGAACAAAATATATTAAATATTTTAGTTTCCTGAGCTGCTTCCTCCTACTTCATTTACCGCACACTACATTATTCAACACTCACTGTTTCACTTATTAACTTTCTCTTCGCGTTCTTTGTCTCGCTTTTCCATATTCTCACTATTCTTTTTAATCTGATGATTCCAAAACCTCTCTCTCTCGTCTTCTACTCTCATTCTCTCTCCTGTCGCTCTTCTCGTCTCTTCTCTCTCTCTCTCTCTTCTGAAGGTACTATATCAAATATCCGAGATCTACTCAAGTATTCTCTTCTAACACAACCACTCTTTTAATCCGAAATAAAGGCAAAAATATGAATGGAATATGTTTTGTTGAATTGACTGGACACTGTGCGCTTATATAGACGACAAGAGTGTTTATTTGACGTATTCAGATTATTGAATATCGTGGAAATCGTACAAAAACCACTTTAATCCGACATAAAGAACATTATGTTTGGAACTGTTGTTTGCTTGAATTTGATGACACTGTGCGCTATATAAGACACAGAGATTTATCGAGACGTTATTTTTCTGGGACGCAGACAAGATAATACTGAGACCCGGACGTGAAGTAATGTTTTAAACTTCAAATGATTAATTATATCAAGGCTGTGACTGCGCCAATCGTCTTCCCTAAGATGACCTGTCCTTCCTTGCAGGATAAAGGACGAAAATGCGCTGAAGAACAAAACGTACTGTTATGTTGGATTTCGGTTGAAAAGTTGTGGTCACAGAGATAAGAGAATGAGCGGACATTTGTAAAGCGATTAATAGGGATGGGAAAAGTGAAGGAAAGGAAGAAATGAGACGCGAATGATTGAAATAGAGTAGAGAGAGTAGGGAGAGTCGAGAAGAAGGAGAGAGAGGAGAGAGAAGAGAGAGAGTAGAGAGAGAGAGAGAGAGACGAGAGAGAGAGAGAGAGAGAGAGGAATGAGAGAAGTAGAGAGAGAGAGGAGAGAGAGGAGAGAGAGAGAGGAGAGAGAGAGAGAGAGAGAGAGAGAGAGAGAGAGAGAGAGAGAGAGAGAGAGAGAGAGAGAGAGAGAGAGAGAGAGAGAGAGAGAGAGAGAGAGAGAGAGAGAGAGAGAGAGAGAGAGAGAGAGAGAGAGAGAGAGAGAGAGAGAGAGAGAGAGAGAGAGAGAGAGAGAGAGAGAGAGAGAGGAGAGAGAGAGAGAGAGAGAGAGAGAGGAGAGAGAAGAGAGAGAGAGAGAGAGAGAGAGAGAGAGAGAGAGAGAGAGAGAGAGAGAGAGAGAGAGAGAGAGAGAGAGAGAGAGAGAGAGAGAGAGAGAGAGAGAGAGAGAGAGAGAGAGAGAAATCCATTATCAGGCAGTCTCCATGACGACACCTACAACTTATCTTCCTTTCCCTGTTTCCTAAGGATTCGAACCCAGGCAAGTACTGCTCTCTCTCACATTACATTTGAAGGGCACCGCCGCTATCCCTCTCATCAACAAAGGACCGAACAAGTAACAACAGAACAACCACCACCTCGTCGTTTGAACACGAGTGTACCGAATCCTCCAACACAAAGTGCTTCGACGAATTTTGATACAGTAAACCGAAAATACTCAGACTGACACTACGGTGCATTTTTTAGTGCAGCAGAGGCAGCAAGCGCGTGCACGCACGCACGCACGCACGCACGCACGCACGCACGCACGCACGCACGCACGCACGCACGCACGCACGCACACGCGCACGCACACACACACACAAAGTAATTATGATATGAAGCGGAGAAAATAGGAATTAAGTTCTTGTAAGTTAGAATGCCTCGGGAAGGGATGCATACAAGGGATGGCTGCATGGACAGCAGTGCACGGTGGCCACTAATTACCTGATAAGCTGGGATCAGGGTGTGGCAACCAAGGCTCGGGGGCTGCAGGGTAGTGCTTCATTCAATAAGGATAATGTGCTGATGTGAAAAACTTTGTATATTACAAAAGAACTAG
Organism: Chionoecetes opilio; assembly: GCA_016584305.1. NCBI lineage: Eukaryota > Metazoa > Arthropoda > Malacostraca > Decapoda > Majidae > Chionoecetes > Chionoecetes opilio. Next base: position 380,590 of record JACEEZ010026453.1, read on the forward strand.
TTTGCGTAACGTGTCAGAATAACTATTGGGAACATTTGTAACTTAAAATACTTGAGGGAAGATCAAGATATACTATATTACTAACTTGATGTACTA
>JACEEZ010026453.1:395685-400685 GCA_016584305.1 Chionoecetes opilio
AGGGCGGGACAGCCTTAGACAGAGACATGAAGGCGTTGCAAGGGCGGGACAGCCTTAGACAGAGGAGACATGAAGGCGTTGCAAGGGCGGGACAGCCTTAGACAGGAGACATGAAGGCGTTGCAAGGGCGGGACAGCCTTAGACAGAGACATGAAGGCGTTGCAAGGGCGGGACAGCCTTAGACAGAGACATGAAGGCGTTGCAAGGGCGGGACAGCCTTAGACAAAAGACATGAAGGCGTTGCAAGGGCGGGACAGCCTTAGACAGAGACGTGAAGGCGTTGCAAGGGCGGGACAGCCTTAGACAGAGATACATGAAGGCGTTGCAAGGGCGGGACAGCCTTAGACAGAGACATGAAGGCGTTGCAGGGGCGGGACAGCCTTAGACAGAGACATGAAGGCGTTGCAAGGGCGGGACAGCCTTAGACAGAGACATGAAGGCGTTGCAGGGCGGGACAGCCTTAGACAGAGACATGAAGGCGTTGCAAGGGCGGGACAGCCTTAGACAGAGAAAATGAAGGCGTTGCAAGGGCGGGACAGCCTTAGACAGAGACATGAAGGCGTTGCAGGGCGGGACAGCCTTAGACAGAGACATGAAGGCGTTGCAAGGGCGGGACAGCCTTAACACAGAGACATGAAGGCGTTGCAAGGGCGGGACAGCCTTAGACAGAGACATGAAGGCGTTGCAAGGGCGGGACAGCTGACAGAGACATGAAGCGTGCAAGGCGGACAGCTTAGACAGAGACATGAAGGCGTTGCAAGGGCGGGACAGCCTTAGACAGAGAGACATGAAGGCGTTGCAAGGGCGGGACAGCCTTAGACAGAGAGACATGAAGGCGTTGCAAGGGCGGGACAGCCTTAGACGAGGAGACATGAAGGCGTTGCAAGGGCGGGACAGCCTTAGACAGAGAGACATGAAGGCGTTGCAAGGGCGGGACAGCCTTAGACAGAGAGACATGAAGGCGTTGCAAGGGCGGGACAGCCTTAGACAGAGAGACATGAAGGCGTTTGCAAGGGCGGGACAGCCTTAGACAAGAGACATGAAGGCGTTGCAAGGGCGGGACAGCCTTAGACAAGAGACATGAAGGCGTTGCAAGGGCGGGACAGCCTTAGACAGAGAGACATGAAGGCGTTGCAAGGGCGGGACAGCCTTAGACAGAGAGACATGAAGGCGTTGCAAGGGCGGGACAGCCTTAGACAGAGGGGGACATGAAGGCGTTGCAGGGCGGGACAGCCTTAGACAGAGAGAATGAAGGCGGTGCAAGGGCGGGACAGCCTTAGACAGAGGACATGAAGGCGTTGCAGGCGGGAAGCCTTAGACAGAGAGACATGAAGGCGTTGCAGGGCGGGACAGCCTTAGACAGAGAGACATGAAGGCGTTGCCAGGGCGGGACAGCCTTAGACAGAGAGACATGAAGGCGTTGCAAGGGCGGGACAGCCTTAGGCAGAGAGACATGAAGGCGTTGCAAGGGCGGGACAGCCTTAGGCAGAGAGACATGAAGGCGTTGCAAGGGCGGGACAGCCTTAGACAGAGAGCATGAAGGCGTTGCAAGGGCGGGACAGCCTTAGCAGAGAGACATGAAGGCGTTGCCAGGGCGGGACAGCCCTAGACAAGAGACATGAAGGCGTTGCAAGGGCGGGACAGCCTTAGACAGGGAGACATGAAGGCGTTGCCAGGGCGGGACAGCTTAGACAGAGAGACATGAAGGCGTTGCAAGGGCGGGACAGCCTTAGACAGAGAGACATGAAGGCGTTGCACAGGGCGGGACAGCCTTAGACAGAGAGACATGAAGGCGTTGCAGGGCGGGACAGCCTTAGACAGAGAGACATAAGGCGTTGCAGGGCGGGACAGCCTTAGACAGAGAGACATGAAGGCGGTTCCAGGGCGGGACAGCCTTAGACAGAGAGACATGAAGGCGTTTGCAAGGGCGGGACAGCCTTAGACAGAGAGACATGAAGCGTTGCAAGGGCGGGACAGCCTTAGGCAGAGAGACATGAAGGCGTTGCAAGGGCGGGACAGCCTTAGACAGGAGACATGAAGGCGTTGCCAGGGCGGGACAGCCTTAGACAGAGAGACATGAAGGCGTTGCAAGGGCGGGACAGCCTTAGACAGAGACATGAAGGCGTTGCAAGGGCGGGACAGCCTTAGAAGGAGACATGAAGGCGTTGCAAGGGCCGGGACAGCTTAGGCAGAGAGGACATGAAGGCGTTGCCAGGGCGGGACAGCCTTAGACAGAGAGACATGAAGGCGTTGCAAGGGCGGGGACAGCCTGAGGCAGAGAGACATGAAGATGTTGCAAGGGCGGGACAGCCTTAGCAGAGAGACATGAAGGCGTTGCAAGGGCGGGACAGCCTTAGACAGAGAGACATGAAGGCGTTGCAAGGGCGGGACAGCCTTAGGCAGAGAGACATGAAGGCGTTGCAAGGGCGGGACAGCCTTAGACAGAGAGACATGAAGGCGTTGCAAGGCGGGACAGCCTTAGGCAGAGAGACATGAAGGCGTTGCAAGGGCGGGACAGCCTTTGGCAGAGAGACATGAAGGCGTTGCAAGGGGCGGGAACAGCCTTAGACAGAGAGACGTGAAGGCGTGCAAGGGCGGGACAGCCTTAGACAGAGAGACGTTTAAGGCGTTGCGAAGGGCGGAACAGCTTTAGACAGAGAGACGTGAAGGCGTTGCAAGGGCGGGACAGCCTAGACAGAGACATGAAGGCGTTGCAAGGGCGGGACAGCCTTAGACAGAGAGACGTGAAGGCGTTGCAAGGGCGGGACAGCCTTAGGCAGAGGAGACATGAAGGCGTTGCAAGGGCGGGACAGCCTTAGACAGAGAGACGTGAAGCGTTGCAAGGGCGGGACAGCCTTAGACAGAGAGACGTGAAGGCGTTTGCAAGGGCGGGACAGCCTTAGGCAGAGAGACATGAAGGCGTTGCAAGGGCGGGACAGCCTTAGACAGAGAGACGTGAAGGCGTTGCAAGGGCGGGACAGCCTTAGACAGAGAGACGTGAAGGCGTTGCAAGGGCGGGACAGCCTTAGACAGAGAGACGTGAAGGCGTTGCAAGGGCGGGACAGCCTTAGACAGAGAATCGTGAAGACGTTGCAAGGGCGGGACAGCCTTAGACAGAGAGACGTGAAGGCCTTGCAAGAGCGGGACAGCCTTAGACAGAAAGACGTGAAGGCGTTGCAAGGGCGGGACAGCCTTAGACAGAGAAACGTGAAGGCGTTGCAAGGGCGGGACAGCCTTAGACAGAGAAACGTGAAGGCGTTGCAAGGGCGGGACAGCCTTAGACAGAGAAACGTGAAGGCGTTGCAAGGGCGGGACAGCCTTAGACAGAGACATGAAGGCGTTACAAGGGCAGGACAAATTTTCATGGGCAGCGCCTCGCACGTCACGCAGCTGCCACTCGAAAGGTCGCGGCTTATAATGGGTCATCAGTCATCACACAATTTACGAACCAGGTCACGAGGTCAGTTCCGAATGTGGTGGTGATGGTGGTGGTGTTATGCTGTGGTGTTGTGTTGTGGTGTTGTGTTGTGGTGCAGGAAGGCTATAGCTGCAAGATTATAGCAGTAACGAAAGGTGGTGGTGGTGGTGGTGGTGTGGTGGTATAGGCGTGGGAAGATTGGTGGTGATGATGGTGATGACTGGGGGACATGGGATGACTGGGGGGCATGGGATGACTGGGGTGGATGACAGTACCGGTAGTGATATATAGAGAAAGGAAACATAGATATATGAAGATTTGTATATTCATTTTGACTACTCTGTTCTTCTCCCTTCCCCCCTGCGCGCACGCGCACGCACGCACATCTATAAATCTTTAGTTTATTGAGGTTTCCGGTAGTTTCATCCACTAATCCATGACTGACATCCAATGAAAGTTATGATAGGCGTTGTTGTTTTTCGTCCCCCCTCAAGCTGACAATATTGATTGTTCGCATAACAGATTGTTATTATCAAACGTAAAGTATTTATCACGAATAGATAGTATAAACAATACTTTTTGTTAGTAAATAAACCACTCAAATCCTAACTCTAAGGTTTAACGAAGGAATGTTTCTTTTCACAGTTTTTACTTTCTGAATTCCTGTTCCATCAAGTAGGCTCGTGATAGGGCGACTACTGCATGGCTGGGTGTTTGCGGCGCCCTTAGCATAATGGCCTCCACAGACTGTAAATCCTCGTGCTTTGTAATTAGAGGTGCAGTATTTAAGGACAGTGAGCAGACTCTCCCGTGATTGGAGTAGAGTCATTACATTACATTACAACATCATCCACCCTGAGTTACGTGACCCGCCTACTCTAACATGAATTGCAAGGAATCGCAGGTACTTTTGTTTCTGATTGACGTTATTTTGTTGTACATTGGGTAAACTTTAGCAGTGTTATGATTGATCTATTCCTGAACAATATATGAAAAACAATTTGTAATGGTCACAGTCACGTGGTTATTGTTATTGCTGAATGTATAACGAAATGAATCGATGACAAATTACGAATATACGAAAAAATTGACCTTATTCAACATCAAAAAATAAATTAAAAAAAAGCCTGTCCTAATAACAATGTGTTTTGTTTACGATCAGCTCAGCAAAAATAGGAAATGTTTCAAAATTTGACCACTTCTTGTGTTTGTAAAAATAAGAAGGTAGTGTTTACCGTCGTGACAAAAGTGTTGCACTGTAATAATTATAAGTTTTATACAATAAACTCTTCATAAATATATTCAATTGTATGGACTTGTCCTTATCATCTCGTTATAAGTTATATTGACTTGAGCTTCTCCTCAAAACTACTACATAATGCTTCATGATCAATAATGCTGCTAGAGGTAAGAAGTCTCTCTCTCTCTCTCTCTCTCTCTCTCTCTCTCGCTCTCTCTCCTCTCTCTCCTCTCTCTCTCTCTCTCTCTCTCTCTCTCTCTCTCTCTCTCTCTCTCTCTCTCTCTCTCTCTCTCTCTCTCTCTCTCTCTCTCTCTCTCTCTCTCTCTCTCTCTCTCTCTCTCT
>JACEEZ010026453.1:403185-410685 GCA_016584305.1 Chionoecetes opilio
ATGAAATTAGGCCATATTACAATGCCATCCGCTCGTGATGAGTTTGTTATGGGGTGATGGGCCGAGTGGCGAACGGCGGCATCTCACCACGACTCACCACACCATACACCACCACGCACAGCTCCGCCACACAGACAAGGTACATAATTATATTCCTTCTCCTTCTCCTTCTCCTCCTAGCCTTTTCTTGTAGCAGTTGGTGGTAGTTGTGGTAGTGGCAGCGGTGATAGTGGTAGTGGTGGCAGCAGTAATAAAATATAAGCCGTGTAACACACATTTCAGCAAGTGTTATTGGAGTGGTCTTCGTACTAAGACGATGCTTGGACGACAAAAACACGGCTTATATTTTATTACTGCTGCTTCTGCTGCTGCTATTGTTGCTGCTGCTACTGCAACTGCTGCCGGCTGCTGTGGGAAGGGGTTGGGAGGAGGAAGAGGGGGAGGAGAAGGAGAGGGAGAAGCTAGGAGGTGGAGGAGGAGGAGGAGGAAGAAGTACCTTTTCTTATAGCAGTTGGTGGTGGTTGTAGTGGTGGCAGCGGTGATGGTAGTGGTGGTGGCAGCAGTAATAAAATATAAGCCGTGTAACACACATTTCAGCAAGTGTTATTGGAGTGGTCTTCGTACTAAGACGATGCTTGGACGACAAAAACACGGCTTATATTTTATTGCTGCTGCTGCTGCTACTACTGTTGCTGCTGCTACTGCTACAACTGCTGCCGGCTGCTATAAGAAAAGGTTAGGAGGAGGAAGAGGAGGAGGAGAAGCTAGGAGGTGGAGGAGGAAGAGGAGGAAGAAGGGTGGAGCATTTTGGTGTGGATGATGAATTTGTTTATAAACACAGCTGAGAGCGTGGAAGCCTTGTGATTGGCTGAAACTTTTTGAGAAATACTATGTGATTCGCTGGCGAGGCTGTGACGTAATTGTACTCGCTCAGCCAATTAGCTATCGAAGCCCATAGTGACACCGTAGCGCCACTGCCATATCTCGTACCAGAATCCCCGCGACTTCCGGGTTGTACAAATAGAGGAAGTTAGTTAAGCTAAATACCGTGCCCTTTAACTCTCTCTGAATGTCTGCCCAGGACAGTCTACTTCAATTCTTTGCCAGAAAATAACGCCTCAACCCACCCTGTTCCCGCATCGAGTAAGGAAATGGGGTCGTAATAAAGTACTAACACCACCTGTCCATCAAACACACGACCAGCTGTAAGAAATGCGAACACCTTGACAGCGAAGAAGTGTATCGAGTGTAGCAAGAAAACAGGGAATATTTGTCCCACCGAGGTGATGGTTTTTATTGCAATAACAAAATGGACATTAACGACATTGATTGCCATAGCAGCCATCACCTTAAAGATATGCTGTGCCTCCAATGACTACCTGGTATAAACTTCAAAAACTAAAGTTATAATGTAAAAATGGCCCAAGAAATCGCAAGTCATAACTTACACATAAATCTCAGTTGACCTTTAAAAGTGCATGTATTACGGTCAGAGGTCTTGCATCTTCCTTACAACCTTTATGAACACCACCACACTACACTATCGTGGTTAGTGTGGAAGGTTCAAGGCGTTGCTTGAAGGCTGTGCGAGTATTCAGGGTCGGTCGCCGCTTCCCCGCCGTCATCCAGAAGGCCTTGGAAAAGTGAGGCACCGCCATTACAGACCAGGACGAAAGGGGATAGAGATAAATAGACACGTGTTCTGAATGTGTGTGTGTGTGTGTGTGTGTGTGTGTGTGTGTGTGTGTGTGTGTGTGTGTGTGTGTGTGTGTGTGTGTGTGTGTGTGTGTTATTCACCCATGGTCTTGTCCACGCGAGCTGGCTCGCGATCGCCAGTTTCACCCTATCAGTGCGAGCTTGGAGCTCATTATTACCGATCTTTGGGTAATGCTGGGACCTCACACACCACACACCCCCATCCCATTGCTCAAGGGGGACAGTACCGCCTGAAGTTCACATTGGAAATATCCCGGGGAATGAGCGGGGTCGGGGATCGAACGTTGGACCACAGAATGACGCCGGGCGCCCTAACCAACTAAGCCACACGGACGATGTGGTGGTGGTGGTGTGTGTGTGTGTGTGTGTGTGTGTGTGTGTGTGTGTGTGTGTGTGTGTGTAATAAAAAATAAAAAATTGGGGGGGGGTTATAAGTTTTTCATCTATCAATAGTTGCTCAATATTTTTTGCCATAAATCAAGCGCTACATAATACAAACAGAAGCCATTACTCCCCCCCACCAACGCCTATTACCAATAACATTACCAATACAACCAATCAGGCGACGGGGCAACCACTTTAATCAATTAGCGGCGGTTGTTATCCACGGCCCGGGCGGGACGCCGGGGTGGGGGGGTGGGACGCAGGGGGGTCTGGCAAGGTACTGTTTACCTATACAATCAGAGGCAGGCCACGGGGTGAATACACATGAAGGTGAATAAAAAAATAGTAATGATAACAGTGTATCAACTCCCCCCTAAAAAAGTTTACAGACACAAAAGACGTCAATTAAAGTGCCTTGAAATTATATTAATGAAAAAGGTGAGGTCATGGTTGAAGGAAACACTTTGGCAGGATTATTTCTACTGTATGGAAAGGCGAGAGGATGAGCTTCGTTAAATCTTACAGTAAAAGCACGTTTTACATGCGAGTGTGTGGCAGCATTGAGTAGCAAGGATTTATTAGTTAATAAACCACCCATGCATTTACCATAAATATAACGATATAATATTGTCAGTAATGAAAATTTATTTAATTCTATAAAAGTATTCATTGACATAGATTATGCGTCAGTCTTGGGTTGTGGTGATGCTTTATACAGGCCTGGGTGACGCTGAGCCCCGCACGCCCGGATGCCTCTGCGCACCTGCCCCGCACGCCCGGATGCCTCTGCGCACCTGCCACGCACGCCCGGATGCCTCTGCACACCTGCCCCGCACGCCCGGATGCCTCTGCGCACCTGCCACGCACGCCCGCATGCCTCTGCACACCTGCCACGCACGCCCGGATGCCTCTGCGCACCTGCCACGCACGCCCGGATGCCTCTGCGCACCTGCCACGCACGCCCAGATGCCTCTGCGCACCTGCCACGCACGCCCGGATGCCTCTGCGCACCTGCCACGCACGCCCAGATGCCTCTGCGCACCTGCCACGCACGCCACGAGGAGTTTTACATTACGTTAAAAAAGAATAAGCATTGAATTTTTTTTTCTAACACTACGAAAAGGATAAGCATTTGATTTGTGTGTGGTGGGGGAGAGGGGCTCACCTACTTATCAAACCCACGGAGGGACGAGTAACAAGGGTGGCTGGCGAAGGGAAGCAGACACATACTATTACTATTACTATGGGAACATATACTATTACTATTAATAGACACTTTTAATAGACACACTAGTTGTAGATATTCTATTGTACTATGTAATGATATACATACTACTAGACGTGTCACATACAGGGTGATATGCCATGTGTTTCGCGGACCAATTGACTATCGTCGTAAAGGAATAAAAACAATAAAATCCATATTAATCTTATTTTCACTTGATGCAATCCAGACTTTCTTTCTTCACGGTGAACACCACATGCACTCTTAGAAAAGATGGGTAGAAAAAGGGTAGAAAAAGGGTGTTTGTAGTGATGAAATACTGCTACCCTTTTTCTACCCTTACAAATATACCCTTTCGGATCGACGCAAATATACCCTTTTGCAACCCTCTCGTCTAAAAAGGGTAGATAAAGGGTAGATGAAGGGTATAATTGGCAGCATCTACCCTACAGCCTGGACATAGGGTTTTAAAAGGGTAGTGATGGTGCGATGTAACAATTCGACCCTTAATGTACCCCTTATATCTGAGAGTGTGGTATTATTATCTCTGAAGTTAAGTTAGATCCTTTTTAAATAATCTTCACTTTATTTTGTCTCTAACTGTTTCTTTCTTTCTTTTTACTCTCGGGATTTAGATGTAAGTGCTTATTACTACCATTTCCTTTCATTACTACCATTTCCCTGCATTACTACCATTTCCCTTCATTGCTACCATTTCCCTGCATTACTACCATTTCCCTTCATTACTACCATTTCCCTTCATTACTACCATTTCCCTGCATTACTACCATTTCCCTGCATTACTACCATTTCCCTTCATTACTACCATTTTCCTTCATTACTACCATTTCCCTTCATTACTACCTTTTTCCTTCATTACTACCATTTCCCTTCATTACTACCATTTCCCTTCATTACTACCATTTCCCTTCATTACTACCATTTCCCTTCATTACTACCATTTCCCTTCATTACTACCATTTCCCTTCATTACTACCATTTTCCTTCATTACTACCATTTTCCTTCATTACTACCATTTCCCTTCATTACTACCATTTTCCTTCATTACTACCATTTCCCTTCATTACTACCATTTCCCTGCATTACTACCATTTCCCTTCATTACTACCATTTCCCTTCATTACTACCATTTCCCTTCATTACTACCATTTCCCTTCATTACTACCATTTCCCTTCATTACTACCATTTTCCTTCATTACTAACATTTCCCTTCATTACTACCATTTCCCTTCATTACTACCATTTCCTTTCATTACTACCATTTCCCTTCATTACTACCATTTCCCTTCATTACTACCATTTTCCTTCATTACTACCATTTTCCTTCATTACTACCATTTCCCTTCATTACTACCATTTTCCTTCATTACTACCATTTCCCTTCATTACTACCATTTCCCTGCATTACTACCATTTCCCTTCATTACTACCATTTCCCTGCATTACTGCCATTTCCCTTCATTACTACCATTTCCCTTCATTACTACCATTTCCCTGCATTACTACCATTTCCCTTCATTACTACCATTTCCCTTCATTACTACCATTTCCCTTCATTACTACCATTTCCCTTCATTACTACCATTTCCCTTCATTACTACCATTTCCCTTCATTACTACCATTTCCCTGCATTACAACCATTTCCCTGCATTACTATCATTTCCCTGCATTACTACCATTTCCCTTCATTACTACCATTTCCCTTCATTACTACCATTTCCCTGCATTACTACCATTTCCCTTCATTACTACCATTTCCCTTCATTACTACCATTTCCCTTCATTACTCCCATTTCCCTTCATTACTACCATTTCTCTACATTACTACCATTTCCCTTCATTACTACCATTTCCCTTCATTACTACCATTTCCCTTCATTACTACCATTTCCCTTCATTACTACCATTTCCCTTCATTACTACCATTTCCCTTCATTACTACCATTTCCCTTCATTACTACCATTTCCCTTCATTACTACCATTTCCCTGCATTACAACCATTTCCCTGCATTACTATCATTTCCCTTCATTACTACCATTTTCCTTCATTACTACCATTTCCCTGCATTACTACCATTTCCCTTCATTACTACCATTTCCCTTCATTAGGCTACTACCATTTTCCTTCATTACTACCATTTCCCTTCATTACTAACATTTCCCTTCATTACTAACATTTCCCTTCATTACTACCATTTCCCTTCATTACTACCATTTCCCTGCATTACTACCATTTCCCTTCATTACTACCATTTCCCTTCATTACTACCATTTCCCTGCATTACTACCATTTCCCTGCATTACTACCATTTCCCTTCATTACTACCATTTCCCTTCATTACTACCATTTCCCTGCATTACTACCATTTTCCTTCATTACTACCATTTCCCTTCATTACTACCATTTCCCTTCATTACTACCATTTCCCTTCATTACTACCATTTCCCTTCATTACTACCATTTCCCTTCATTACTACCATTTCCCTGCATTACTACCATTTCCCTTCATTACTACCATTTCCCTTCATTACTACCATTTTCCTTCATTACTACCATTTTCCTTCATTACTAACATTTCCCTTCATTACTACCATTTCCCTGCATTACTACCATTTCCCTGCATTACTACCATTTCCCTTCATTACTACCATTTTCCTTCATTACTACCATTTCCCTTCATTACTACCATTTCCCTGCATTACTACCATTTCCCTTCATTACTACCATTTCCCTGCATTACTGCCATTTCCCTTCATTACTACCATTTCCCTTCATTACTACCATTTCCCTGCATTACTAACATTTCCCTTCATTACTACCATTTCCCTTCATTACTACCATTTCCCTTCATTACTACCATTTCCCTTCATTTACTACCATTTCCCTTCATTACTACCATTTCCCTTCATTACTACCATTTCCCTTCATTACTACCATTTCCCTGCATTACAACCATTTCCCTGCATTACTATCATTTCCCTGCTTACTACCATTTCCCTTCATTACTACCATTTCCTTCATTACTACCATTTCCTGCATTACTACCATTTCCCTTCATTACTACCATTTCCCTTCATTACTACCATTTCCCTTCATTACTCCCATTTCCCTTCATTACTACCATTTCCCTACATTACTACCATTTCCCTTCATTACTACCATTTCCTTCATACTACCATTTCCCTCATTACTACCATTTCCCTTCATTACTACCATTTCCCTTCATTACTACCATTTCCCTTCATTACTACCATTTCCCTTCATTACTACCATTTCCTTTCATTACTACCATTTCCCTGCATTACAACCATTTCCCTTCATTACTACCATTTCCCTTCATTACTACCATTTCCCTTCATTACTATCATTTCCCTTCATTACTACCATTTTCCTTCATTACTACCATTTCCTTCATTACTACATTTTCCTTCATTCTACCATTTCCCTGCATTACTACCATTTCCTTCATTACTACCATTTCCCCTCATTACTACCATTCCCTTCATTACTACCATTTCCCTTCATTACTACCATTTCCCTCCATTACTACCATTTCCCCTCATTACTACCATTCCCTTCATTACTACCATTTCCCTTCATTACTACCATTTCCCTTCATTACTACCATTTCCTTCATTACTACCATTTCCCTGCATTACTCCCAATTCCTTCATTACTACCATTTCCCTTCATTACTACCATTTCCCTTCATTAAATACCATATCCCTTCATTACTACCATTCCCTTCATTACTACCATTTCCCTTCATTACTACCATTTCCCTTCATTACTACCATTTCCCTTCATTACTTACCATTTCCCTGCATTACTACCATTTCCCTCATTACTACATTTCCCTTCATTACTACCATTTCCCTTCATTACTAACCATTTCCCTTCATTACTACATTCCCTTCATTACTACCATTTCCTTCATTTACTACCATTTCCTACATTACTACCATTTCCCTTCATTACTACCATTTCCCTTCATTACTACCATTTCCCTGTATTACTACCATTTCCCCTCATTACTACCATTTCTCTTCATTACTACCATTTCCCTTCGTTACTACCATTTCCCTTCATTACTACTATCATTTCCCTTCATTACTACCATTCCCTTCTATACTACCATTTCCCTCATTA
>JACEEZ010026453.1:420685-423185 GCA_016584305.1 Chionoecetes opilio
TCCTCAGGCTCTCTCACCTCGGTAGTAACGCATTGGTACACACTGTCATGTTTTATGGGCCTATTTTTCGGTTTCTGTGTAAATATCAATGCATGTGTTCAAAACTGTCTCCACTTTTTTTCTTTTTCTATTTTCTCTCTCTCTCTCTCTCTCTCTCTCTCTCTCTCTCTCTCTCTCTCTCTCTCTCTCTCTCCTCTCATTCCTTCTCCTATGCCTAGGTCGCCGTCTTCTAGGGCTGTCGAAGGCCCCGCAGACCACGTCTTGCTGCTCCATCTTAATAACGTGACGCTTTTATTCCTGCACGAGGACTGACCCAAGTCTCCATCAAGCTCTGGAGAGACGCTGTTGGTGCTTCAGTTCCTTTCATGGACGCTCTATGTTAACCCGATGGCTTGTGCTTCCCAGGCTATGCACACCCGGCTCCTCCGTCCCCTGCCAGCTTCCCTTGACTCATTTCACCACAGAGGAGGCTGAATACAAGTCCCGTTTCATCCCGAAGCTGATTCATTGTGCATCTCCCTAAATACAAATCTAAAGTAGACAAATACGGAGCTGGAATGCTTCACATCACTGTTTTGACCCTCAAGGCTGTGACGGCTGTCCTCCGCCATACAAGACAACACTCTGATCACTGCCTGTTCGTAACATTGCACTTAAGGTGCAGGGATAATCCTGGGATAGCGGATGAGCGGTATATCTATCTGGCAATAAGGTTCATAACAAGGATGCAAACCCGTGTTAGGCTGGATGGTCGAGCTCCAAGACGAAGCCTTTCATGTTGCTCATGCATCAATCACATGGACTATAGCGAATTACAGGTACTAATGCGACCCCTCTGCAATATAATATTAAAATGGATGAATAACTGTTAGTGCTATTATCAAACTTATTGCAGTACGTTTTAAAAAATGAATAACAGCCTGTGATTCACCGATTTTATTATTCTTCAATACATTAGAATGCATTTATTTATACCTATTTATAAATCAACTATTCTATTTACTTATAATATATATTCATCTGTTACTTTCATGTATATATAATATACGTAATGTAAGTCCTAAATGAATCGCATTATATCGCTGCCAGAGTTTCTTAGCCTAGTAATGCATGTGTTTTATACCAAGTTATAAAGCTTTATTCACTTGGAGTTAATCCAGTACAGGGTGTATTGCATTGTAATAAAGCCTAATTAACACTAGATATGTTCATCCGCTATCCCAGAGTTATTATCCCTGCTTAATGCATGTTACGAACGCAGTGATCAGAGTTTGTCTTGTATCGACACCTCCCAGCCTGGAAAAACAGGGTTTGACATTCCATGCTATACCGTATTGTCATATAGATTTTAACCCTTTCCGTTCCAGGGAGTATCCTGAATCAGCTTGGCGATGAACGAAAGGCTGTATTCAGTTCCTCTGTGGCGGATGACAGGTCACAGCCTGCAGGGTAAACAGGAGTGAGCTCAGTGATTGCTTCAATTTGTTTTAGGGAATGCACAGATCGCTTCGGGATAAACACTGAGCCCTCCTTGAAGTGAACTGATAAGCACCGGCAGACGTTCCAGAGTGTGCATGAGCTTGGAAGCAAGTCCTCGTGAGGTAATAACAAAGCGTCCGTTGATTAAGATGGAGCACAAGACATGCGTCTTCGAGACCCTAGAAGACTTGTCGTCCTCGTGCATAGGAGAAGCGTAGATGAGATGGAGGAGACAGGTGTGAGAGCCTAGAGAAGCGAGACCTGGCATAGGAGAAGAATGAGAGAAGAGAGGATGAGAGAGAGAAGAGAGAGAGAGAGAGAGAGGAGAGAGGAGGAGAGAGAGAGAGAGAGAGAGAAGGATGAGAGAGAGAGAGAGAGAGAGAGAGAGAGAGAGAGAGAGAGAGAGAGAGAGAGAGAGAAGAGAGAGAGAGAGGAGAGAGAGAGAGAGAGAGAGAGAGAGGAAGAGAGAAGAGAGAGAGAGAGAGAGAGAGGAGAAGGAGAGAGCAGAGAGACAGAGAGAGTAGATAGGAGAGAGAGAGATAGAGAAGAGAGAGACGAGAGAGAGGAGAGAGAAGAGGAGAGAACCAGAGAGAGAGAGAGAGAGGCATAATAGAGAAAGACAAAAAAGTGGAGACAGTTTTGAACACATGCATTGATATTTACACAGAAACCGAAAATAGGCACATAAAACATGACAGTGTGTACCAATGCGTTACTACCGAGGTGAGAGGGCCTGAGGAACTCTGTGTGACGGGGAGACTGCAGGTAGCACGAGGAAAGGGAAGAAAAGAAAAGAAAAGAAAAAAAAAAGAAAAAAAAAGAAAAAAAGAAAAAGCAAGAGCAAGAGCAAGAGCAAGAGCAAATCATGTATACATGTGGAGGCAGCGAGCGGCTCAGTGTTTCCAGCCATCGCGTCTGAAAGAATTACTTGCATGCTAAAAGCTCCCGACAGCCTCCACCGCCCCCGCTCCCCTCCCCAGTCCCGATGGTCACTTGAAAGGGGAGAATGTTTGTTGTGATG
>JACEEZ010026453.1:428185-445685 GCA_016584305.1 Chionoecetes opilio
GCTTCCCCAGAAACTCAACAAGAGCGGCGACGCGCTCGTGCGCAGCGCCTTACCAGACAAACAGGATCTTTTCTTTTCTAATCCATTGCCAGTTTTTGGGGTGAAATTCGTCTACGGTAAGTTTAGCCTCAGTGGTTGCCCTCAGCACTTGGCAAAGACCCGCGCCGCCGCGGCTCAGCGGGAGAGGGAACTGGCCCGCAAATGGGCCTTGCGAAGCAAGAATGGAGTTCAGAGGCGGAACGGGGACCAGAACCTCCCAGAGGCTGGAGACCCGCTGGTGCACCCGGACCAGACCTGTAGTTGTAAAGAGCAGGAAAACACGGAGGTCCTGCAGGACACAGGGAATACTGTTGCAGAGAACGCCCCTCACCCGGCAGAGGGAGTCCTGCACAGCGCGAGCAACATTTCTCCGCCGGTGGAGATTAATGTTACGCAGCATGAAGAGGAAGCAAGCAGCGGGTCGACACCCGCGGAATGCACCGTCACACCACGTGAGGACGCCCCAGTGGTGAGGCTCGAGAGGTGGGTCCTGAGGCTCCCAATGGAGCCCTTGACCCCACCCGAGGGTGCCGCCGCCTCTGTACTGCGAAGGACCGTCTTTGTGTCCCACCAACGCGGCCATCACGTGCTGTGGCGCCAGGGTAGCGTCGAGCAGTACCTGTATCGCGGCATATCGATGCTGCGTTTCTTCTACTTCGCCGGCAGGAGGCGAGAGGTGGTGGAGGGCAATGGGGGCGAGGCCTGGGCCAGCCGCGCCCTGCGTCGCCAGGAGGGTCATCACTGGCTGCCGGCACTTACCAGCACAGAGACCTCGCCACAGGTGCTCAGGCTCCTGCCACGCGGCGTGGCCTTCAGCCGCGGCGAGTGAGGCGGCACAGGGATCGCAGAGCCCCGTCACTTCACGCAGCAGGGCGGCGGAGGCAAGAAAGGATGAGGGAAAACTCAATTACATTTTCTTTACATGCATAAGGAAGGCAAAAGATTTATATAAAAGTAGGTAGAAAATTGCGTCTTTGAAGCATGCATATTAAAGGAACTGAAGCATATTGGCCGCCCTGCCCTCCGTGGCTCAAGACATCCTGGCCATCAAGCGGCAGTTGACGCCTGAACAACTTAACGATAAATATGCGTTTTCCGAAGAGTGAGCGATCATTGATGACAATTCAATGATGCCCTGAATGACTGGCATGGTGAAGTGGTGGAGAAGATGCAACACTTGAGGTGTTGCGAGCGATTGATCCAAAACACAACTCTCTTTTTTTATTCATATGATCTTCTCATAATCAAAATATTATATTCTTATAATCTTCTTTAATCAAAACTTTCTGATAATGGAAAATGCTTAAGGGGTGGCAATTATTTTTTTTTTACTATAAATAAATGTTACAAAAAAAAAAATCCTGGTGTGTGTGTGTGTGTGTGTGTGTGTGTGTGTGTGTGTGTGTGTGTGTGTGTGTGTGTGTGTGGTGTGTGTGTGCGTACGTGTGTACGTGCGTGACTAGAAATATCTGAATCGTAAATTTCCAAAAAGTTGTAATGCAATATTTTGCGAATTTTACTTTTGTGTTTTGCTTTTTGTTTCAGTAATTACAGCCACTGAAATTTAGGAGACCATGGTATACCCTCAAATTTAAAGTAATATTGTTCCCGGAAGGAGCGATTAATTGGAGAACCCAAACAAACAACAGACAGTCACAAGTGTCGAATTAAACTTTTCCCTCATTCGGTCTCTTCGTCAGTAAACACGAGAGTATGTATGTATGTTTCACCCCGAAGGATGACACGATATACATATTAATAACACCACACAATATTTTCCTTATTATATAACCTGCTTCTTATCTCGTTTCCCTGATCTCCACGCGCCCTGGAAACACTCGCCGCCACGTCATATAAACACAAGCTTATCGCAACTACCCATGGTGTTTGTCTTAGCAATTTACCCTGACCTTGCATGCCCCATCCCGCTCCTCCTGACCCAGAACATGACCTTTCCTGTTCTTTTATGTTGGTCCTTCCTTTCCCCTCTCCTGACCTTCCAATCACCTTGGTCCCTTTGTTTGTCCTTTATCCTGCGTTCTAATACACTCATTTTAAAGTTCTCCAGCACATTCCCTTACTGCTCTGCCACGTCCCATGCTCTTATTCCCGCTTTAGCTCTCACAAAATAACATATATCTATATAAGTAACTTTGGGCTCTCATATCTCACCACTGAGCTTCCTATACGCACCCCCGAGCCTCTCCTATGTTCCCTGGACGAAAGCGGCCGCTGTGACGGGGGTGTTGGTGGCACTGTAGTGGGGATTATTGCGAGGGATGGGGGAGTGAAGGGCTTGACTCGTGGTGCTCATGGCGCTGTGGGGGATTGTACTTTTTTATCTTTTTTTTATCTCTCTCTCTCTCTCTCTCTCTCTCTCTCTCTCTCTCTCTTCCCGTCTCTCCTCTCTCTCTCTTCTCTTCTCTCTCTCCTCTCTCTCTCTCTCTCTCTCTCTCTCTCTCTCTCTCTCTCTCTCTCTCTCTCTCTCTCTCTCTCTCTCTCTCTCTCTCTCTCTCTCTCTCTCTCTCTCTCTCTCTCTCTCTCTCTCTCTCTCTCTCTCTCTCTCTCTCTCTCTCTCTCTCTCTCTCTCTCTCTCTTCCTTTTCACTTTTCAATCCCCTTTAAATATTCATGATTTGTCTCCATCTTGGAACACAACTAGTGGACAAAGACCAGCACACTTGGGACACACACACACACACACACACACACACACACACACACACACACACACACACACACACACACCGTCCGTGTGGCTCAGTTGGTTAAGGCGCCCGACATCATTCTGCGGTCCGGCGTTCGATCCTCGAACCCGCTCATTCTTGGGGATTTTTCCACTGTGAAATTTCGGGCGGTACTGTCAAAGCCGTCTGTAATGTAAAGCCGTCTGTATGTAAAAGCCTGCGCCTGAGATTGATGACGTCACGGACGGAGTCTGTACGAGGCCACCGAGATGACAAGTTTACCTACCTGATATATGTTTATCAGTATAAAAGATATACTGTTATCTTCGGAAATGTTTGTTCTTTAATATTATCAAATAAAAACCCGTAAAACACACTAAAGAAATGCCATTATGACACTCTCAAGAAATATGCATGCACTTAAACTCTTCGCCATGTAATATTTTTGCTCGAAAACATTTTACATGGAGAATATCAATAGAAGCGGAATTTAGTTAGCTTTCCATTGCTATGTTTTGTTTTCTGATAAATGAATTAGCAGCATGCATAAATTAGCGTTAATTAAATACATAACATCATGAAATCGGGTAATTTTCTACCTAATATATGTTTATCAGTATAAAAGTATACTGATATTATCAAATAAAAATCCGTAAAACACACTAAAGAAATGCCATTATGAGACTCTCAAGAAATATGCATGAACTTAAACTCTTCGCCATTTAATATTTTGCTCGAAAACATTTTACATGGAGAATATCAATAGAAGCAAAATTTAATTAGCTTTCCATTGCTATATTTCGTTTCCTGATGAATGAATTAGAACCATACATAAATTAGCGTTAATTAACTAAAAAGATCATGAAATCGGGTAATTTTTCCCGATTGATGATGTTATTTATTTAGTTAACGCTAATTTATGCATACTGCTAATTCATTGAGGTTATGAGGGGTGAAAGGGGAGGTATTGAAGGGGTGAAGAGAGGTATTTGAAGGATGTAAGGGAAGTTCACGGCGAGAGCACGGCGATCACGTTAGCTCCACCCCTTTATGTGACGTCACGAGTTGTGACAACCGTGATTGACTGTTGATATCCGTATACCACATACTCTTCCAAATGACGGGAATATGCTGCCGGGCTGAAGAGGAGCAGGAAGGACCAAGGGCGTGAGGTGGCGCGTCTGAGAGATACCCTGCATGAGCAGCAGCAGCACTGTGACTCAAGGGAAGCACAGGCCAGGGAACAGCTGGCTTAGGTTGTTACACAGCTGGAAGACGCAACCCAATCCCTTCATCAGATTGAACACAACCTGAGCGCCGTGCTGAGGGAGGAGGCCAAGGAGGACCACAGCGCAGCGGCAATGCAGCGCTGCGTGGACCAGCACAGCACAGTAACACAGCCAGAGCACAAGGAGCAGGCGCAGAGCATGGATGACGACTCCCCAAACCATAGCATTACCACTCCGCCCCAAGACCTCCAGGCTGAACCACAGAACACAGACGAGAACACCGAACAGTGAACAGTCTATCGTCGAGGCTGTATCCCCAAACCCTGAGGAGGACACTGTGGCCGCGTGTCTGTGTAGCAAGCTTGGGACGGCAGACGGCGAGGCACACCAGATGGACGCGATCCTGGATAACCTAGCAAAACTCGAGGCCGAACTGGATGCATTGGCAATTGATAGACAAAAAAAATAACACTTCCACACCATTAAAACTCACTGGGGAAAAAGTGGCGGTGCATCGTGAGTCCATTGTGTCAAGACTACGAGTATGGGAGCCGGCCGCCTGTACCGCCTTGGCAGGGAAGGACGCTCCATCACTCACGCCCGATCCATCCTGCCATTATTTTACATTGTCCCTTTTGTTTGTTGGTCAGTGTGTGTGTGTGTGTGTGTGTGTGTGTGTGTGTGTGTTGTGTGTGTGTGTGTGTGTGTGGTGTGTGTGTGTGTGTGTGTGCATGTGTGTGTGTGTGTGTGTGTGTGTGTGTGTGTGTGTGTGTGTGTGTTGTGTGTGTGTGTGTTGTGTGGTGTGTGTGGTGTGTGTGTGTGTGTGTGTGGTGTGTGTGTGTGTGTGGTGTGTGTGTGTGTGTGTTGTGTGTGTGTGTGTGTGTGTGTGTGTGTGGTGTTGTGTGTGTGTGTGTGTGTGTGTGTGTCAATAAAGACAAATCTCAGCAATACAAATGAGAGAAAGAGAAAATCACATCACCACACAGAAACAAATAGACGGACGCATAAAGATAAAACTCAGAAATGAGGAGATATATACAGATATCCGTACATACAAACATATTCCACAATGTTTATATTTTTCTGATGTAGTAAAATATCCTTGCAATACATTTGTGTGCCGCTGATGAATAATGCCAAGCACAAAACCCATAAATCTCCTCCACTTAAGTCCTTATTTCTCCCGCTTCCACTTAAGTCCTGCTGTTCCACTAAATCCTCCACTTTCCTGTACCTCTTCCTCCTCCTACTTCTTACCCCGTGCCAGGAAAAACGTATACGGAGAAAGAGGAGTGCAAGATAAGATACTTTCATCCTATCTAGACACTTTGCAAGTACCAACTACAAGGTTATTGACCATACAAAGCGCCACCACGCCAGGACGAACTTGGTGGGCTCGAACCGCTGACCGAATGCAGGGACTCTGCACGCGAGCCCGTAGCTCTACCAACCACGCCACCCTGACGGGTAAGAGAAGTGCAAAGGCCGCTTGATACATTACTCCAAAGTCCCTACAAGCAAGATAGGAAAGCAGGTGTTTCGGAGTGTGCTGTCGTGTTTGGACAACCGCTAGGTGGCAGCACCGGCGCTCGTAGTTTTATTGTATATATATTAGTTGCCAATTCCCTGATTAGTATGCCTGTGTGGTGTAGTGGGTAGAGCGCCCAGCTGCGGCTCCGTGAGCCCGAGTTCAATTCCCACCAAGTAATGCTTTATTTCAGTATATATTTTCATCATGTCTGATTGTGTATGTGTGTGAGTGTGTGTACTAAAAATGAATAGAGTATTGATCTTGATGTCAGAGGAAGTAATAATTTGATTTAAATAAGTCTCAATCAACAGTTACATTGGACGCCACAGATGGCGCTCGTGTTACACATCACAAATTATGCTTAGGCTAGGGCCTCAGCTTTCCTATCTTGCGTGTAGGGTCTTTGCATTACTCTATCCGGATCCCCAAGAACAGGAAACAAACTATCCGGTTTTCCGTGTTCTTGATGTCCCTCGGTAAAAGTCTTCTCGCCAAGAACTTGAGAAAAATTGTGGAAATGAAATGCTGTGAGAATAAGAATAAAAAATAGACGTTGATTACTTTTTAAAGGTCGTGAAAAATTTATTATTCGTTGACGCAGTTATTAAGACTAGCTATTTAGTTGGTTTTTTCTTCAGATCCAAGTCCAAAGAAAAAACAATGAAAATTCACTATCTATTTTTGCGCTAATGGTTCGTTACTGACATCACCCTCTAGAAAAACACATCTAGATTTTCCAAAAATAATGATGGATGTGGTGTTTACTGATTCATAGTTTCATCTCCCTTTTTCTAGATTGTCTTTTCCTTTATGTGTTTACAGCCAACAAATATACTTTTCTATATATTTTACCTTCTCGTGAAAGAAGATATCGGCGCCTATTTCCCCCGCCGCAGTAAACACTCCATTATTCACAGCATCAGAGGCCGACCCTTCAAACTATGATTACCTTCTCAAAGTTCATAGCTTTTATAATGCCGAGCCTTTTATGAATCATGTGCCGTAATATTCCATGACACGCCCGTGGTCCGCGACACAATGAGGACTGTATGATCACGGTTAATTGCGGCCATCTCCTCGCCCCCCTTGTGACCATAATGGCGCCGGGAGCTGCGGGAGACGACTCATTAATCACGCCCGTTCTTCTGTATCGCCACAACCCATAGATTAAAGGCGCAATGGAGCAGTTGCCGGAGATTTGGGATAAGCTATCACGCTAATTCTTTTTCAAATCCTCCCCCTCCTCCTCCTCCTCCTCCTCTTCCTGCTTCTCCTCTTCCTTTTCCTCCTCCACTTCCTCATGTTTTCTCATTGTTTTTTCTTGTTAAGTATTATTATCATTATTTTTTTGTTGCTACTATTATCATCATTATCATCACTACCATTGCTATCGCTATTATCATCCCTCCTCCTTTTTTCAATCCCTCTTTCCTTACCCTTTCTTGTGATACGTTCATATTTCATTTCATTTTCTCTTATAATTCATCATTCGTGCTTCCAGAGAGCCTCCTCACTGCCAGTGGTCCAGTGAGTCTTTGCCGTCGATAACCATGTCACAGAAATCAGCTGATACAGGACGATGCTGATACTGGCCTTATATGATCTATTCCTATTAAATGATTTTTCCTGTCGATAACGATACCACATAAATTAGCTGATACTATGGCCTATCTAATATGATCTAGTCGTGTGTCTCACTAGCCATTGTCTGAATCAAGAGCCCAACAAGAATATAATCACTTTATAACTCGCTGAAAATCAATCACACTCAAATCCTCGCCGAAACACCCACTGAATCAAAACTCCCGGCCGAGGCGCCGCGATGCATTGTCATGAGTGTATCTGTGGCAAACACGCAACGCCTGCCACACACCTGCCACACACACGCCACACACCCGCCACACACCTGCCACACACCTGCCACACCGCCACACACCCGCCACACACCTGCCACACACCTGCCACACACCCGCCACACACCTGCCCAACCGCACACATCCCCACACACCGCCACACACCTGCCACACACCTCACCACCGCACACACCTGCCACACACCTGCCCACACCACCCCACACACCCGCCACACACCTGCACACCGACCCCACACTACACACCTGCCACACACCTGCACACACCTGCACACACCCGACCTGCCACAAACGCACTAACCCCACAACCGGCCCAGCACCTACACCTGCCACACACCAACCGCCACATCCAAAGACCTGACAAGCCTTGTTCTCGCGCCATCTCGATAACTTGATGCCTGGCAGGGTGTGTTTGCAGTATTTCCTTGATGCCTGGCAGGGTGTGTTTGCAGTATTTCCTTGATGCCTGGCAGGGTGTGTTTGCAGTATTTCCTTGATGCCTGGCAGGGTGTGTTTGCAGTATTTCCTTGATGCCTGGCAGGGTGTGTTTGCAGTATTTCCTGATCTGGCAGGTGTGTTGCAGTATTTCCTTGATGCCTGGCAGGGTGTGTTTGCAGTATTTCCTTGATGCCTGGCAGGTGTGTTTGCAGTATTTTCCTTGATGCCTGGCAGGGTGTGTTTGCAGTATTTCCTTGATGCCTGGCAGGGTGTGTTTGCAGTATTTCCTTGATGCCTGGCAGGGTGTGTTTGCAGTATTTCCTTGATGCCTGGCAGGGTGTGTTTGCAGTATTGCCGTCGGCGTGCCCGGCAGATAGGGGAGAGGAAAGCACAATATTCTGACGCTCCAGGGAAGTCGATGTTTCTTTAAAAATTCAAAGGGTGGACGATGAAAAAATAACATGATATCTATGAAGGGAGGAAACGACACCACTTCTGAAGGCTTTCCATTGTCTGCTATCATCCGAGTTTTCCATTTGTTTCGAATATTGTATTGCGTTACAAGATATAGAAAAACTGTGTGTGTTTATGTGTCTGTGTTTATGTGTGTGTGTGTGTGTGTGTGTGTGTGTGTGTGTGTGTGTGTGTGTGTGTGTGTGTGTGTGTGTGTGTGTGTGTGTGTGTTGTGACGTGCTTGTGTGTGTGTGTGTGTGTGTTATTGCGTGCAGGTGTGTGCATGTGTGTGTGTGCATGTGTGTGTGTGTTATTGCATGCAGGTGTGTGTGTGTGTGTGTGTGTGTGTGTGTGTGTGTGTGTGTGTGTTCGTGCGGTGTGTGTGTATTGCGGCATGGTGTGTGTGTGTGTGTGTGTGTATTGCTGCTGTGTTGTGTGTAGTGTGTTTTTGCGTGCAGTGTGCATGTGTGTGTATGTGTGTGCGCGCCATTGTGTTATTGTGTGTAGTGCTTATGTGTGGTGTGTGGCCTATGTGTGATGTGTACAACGTGTGTGCATGTGTGTGTATGCTGGTGTGTGTGTGTGTCATGTGTGTGGCGCTTGTGTGTGTGTGTGAGTGCTCGTGATGTGCTTGTGTGTGTGTGCGATGTTGTGTATGTTTGCATAGGTGTTTGTGTAGTGTGTGTGTGTGTATGTGTGTGTGTGCTTGAGTGCGTGTGTGTGTGTGTGTGCTAGTGTGTGTGATTGTGTGCGTGCTTGAGTGTGTGTATGTGTGCGTGTGTGAGCATGTGTGTGTGTGTGTGTTGTTATTGCGTGCAGGTGTGCGTGTGTGCTCGTTCGCGTGTTTACGAAGAGGAATACTTTGGGATGCTAAGCCTTAATGTGTACAAAGTTTCGCTTCAGTGAGCGTTATTTTCCCCGCTTACACGAGGTCAACCGAACACAACTTGGCGCACCATAAAGGTTTTGTCTCACACGTGTTGCCTAGAACAGATGTCGGCCTTTCATGATGCCTTGTTCTTATATACAGTAAGCCAATCTTTATTTAGCACACATGTTACCGCCTTCTATCATTAGTTTTCATTTTTTTGCGTTCTTGAAATCAACGCGACGCTCTGGATGAATGAATGAATGAAATAAAAAACTGGACAGAATCGTATATAATACAGTAGACTTGATCCTTACTACTTTCTTACTTTACTGCTCATACTTACTTTCCTTTCCTTTCATTAATCCTTACTTGAGCTTCTTGGTAACAGTGACGTAGTATTTGTATATGTACATGTACTTCTTCATTCAGTCCAGTCTATGGTCAGTAGTGTTAAGCTCCTTGTGATCGATAACTGTATATATTCACACTGACCTAATTCTACCCTCGTCTCGCGGGAATTTTGACAAAGAACTTTTAAACCCCTCTTTAAATTTCAATAAGACTCGTGATCCTTAGATGACTTTTTCAGAGAGAGAGAGAAAGAGAAAGAGAAAGAGAAAGAGAAAGAGAGAGAGAGAGAGAGAGAGAGAGAGAGAGAGAGAGAGAAGAGAGAGAGAGAGAGAGAGAGAAGAGAGAGAGAGAAAAGAGAGAGAGAGAGAGAGAGAGAGAGAGAGAGAGAGAGAGAGAGAGAGAGAGAGAGAGAGAGAGAGAGAGAGAGAGAGAATGCTATATCTTCTGAACAGTGCGTGGGGTTACTAAGCACAATAGGACCACGATACGATGATGTATTTAACGTGAGTAAATAGTATTATAAACAAGAACAAATTCCTTCTACGGACAATTTCCGCGCAGCTGCCCTCAAAGGCCGGAACTCCCCATCGCCAAGACATTCTATACTTCACAGGTCCGGCAAAGACCTCGAAGGCAGAGGAGACTACCTGGAGGCTAGAACAATAATCAGCGGAATTTGAGAAGAGTTAGTGTTCCTTGCACCGACCAGGAAGGAGGAACTCATGACTTTCCGAGCGCTCTTCCGGTGCCATGCTGGGCTCCTGTGTTATATACCAGGAGGAGGGAACACAAAGGAATGCGTCGGTTTTCTGACAAAAACTAAGAAACAAAAGAATGCGACATATAGAGCAGCGAGATGTCTGTAAAATGTGTGGTTCATTACCTGGTATTAAATAAACAGTGAAAACCAAAGACCCTGAACAGCTTTGCAGAGGAAGCAATGATATTATCATTTATTACGGTCCAAGTAGCGTGATTTTCCGGCTTACTTTGATATACTGTATATATATTCAAGGAAAAAAAATTGAAGAGAAGAAGAAAAAGATGTTCAGCTTTGGCAAGGAAGACAGCTGCATGTTTTGTGCTGCTGCAGGAGAGCGTGCAGCTGCCTGAAAGTGACACAGCTTCTTCACACCTGTACAGCTAAATAAAAAAACATGGAGTATCCCTAATTCTCCGTGATCTACTATACACTGAAGGCGGTGAAGCTGTGTGTACAAGTTACTTAGTGTTTAAGATCGTCATTCTCGTGAGTTCTAAAGATATAAACTACATCACTGAAGTCATTTTATTTTACAACAGAGACAGGTTGGTCACGGGTAGAAAGTTGAAGAATACTAGGATATCGCTACTCATTTGTCCCCTCCCCCGCGCCAAAAAAAGAAGAAAAAAGAATAAATAAATAAATATGTAAAAGCAGACAGTAGAAGTTTTAAGTGTTGGCCGATTTGTTCCGGGAGGCTTCTTGATACTCCTGTCTTGAAAAGAGTTTAAATCATATAGTGGAAAAACAAAAACCATATGAAGAGTTCCATAGCTTGGCAATGAAAAAGATGAAATAATACTATACTGTACGTACCATTTAACAATAACTTTAGGCCAAAAAAAGAAACTCTTCTATTTAGTCACCAACTATGTCACCAGCAATGTATTACTTCCGATCCTGATAAGAGGATTACTTATTTCTCTGCTTTCATGCAAGTCTATTTGGTTATATATTTACCACAGTAAAAGCCTTATATTGACCCCAAGAATCTGGTGCATAAAGAAATAATAAACTTAATGATTTGGACGGATAATCAAGCCATAAGCGTGTAAAACATAATAAGTTATTTGATAGTAGTCTTAATAGGTATGCTTAATTGCACTTAATATTTCATGCAGAATCCAGTAATGAGTTTCGTGTCATTTCCTTTGCATTATCACGTAAGCTTCGTCATTCTCTTCCCTGTCTGTAGCCTCACTGACGCTAACACGATTACAGGAACTAAGGCGACCAGTTTTCTGTTATAAATCAATAACATCAATAAGCCAAAGAAATTATTTCGAACAAATATTCAATGTTTTAAAGTGTTATAATCCTATCACAACAATACATTTACACTTTGTTCATACTAAAAATTAATTCATATGATTACAACACATTAGAGGAAACTCTGAAATGAGTTGATTTGTAGTTCGTATGATCAATATAGACAATATAGAAAGTAAACTAGTTAGACATGTAATTATATGACATTCTTCGTATGAGAGAGAGAGAGAGAGAGAGAGAGAGGAGAGAGAGAGAGAAGGAGAGAGAGAGAGAGAGAGAGAGAGAGGAGAGAGAGAGAGAGAGAGAGAGGGGAGAGAGAGAGAGAGAGAGAGAGGAGAGAGAGAGAGAGAGAGAGAGAGAGAGAGAGAGAGAGAGAGAGAGAGAGAGAGAGAGAGAGAGAGGAGAGAGAGAGAGAGAGGAGAGAGAGAGAGAGAGAGAGAGAGAGAGAGAGAGAGAGAGAGAGAGAGAGAGGAGAGAGATGAGAGAGAGAGAGAGAGAGAGGAGAGAGAGAGAGAGAGAGAGAGAGAGAGATGAGAGAGAGGGAGAGAGAGAGAGAGAGAGAGAGAGAGAGAGAGAGAGAGAGAGAGAGAGAGAGAGAGAGAGAGAGAGAGAGAGAGAGAGAGAAAAAAAAAATATCCTTTAGGCTAAAAAAACTATCAAAATCGTTCAAAATTTAAAACTAAGATCACAGACATTAATTGGAATTCCATACTAATCAGTAATGATACAGATGTATATTGTAATATTTTTTTAGACAAGGTACATAGCATTTACTATTCTTGTTTTCCTAAAATATCTAAAATCATTTCAACTAAAAGAATCCAAAAACCATGGATAACGCAAGGAATAATAAAATCTATACAACACAAATTCACCTTGTACAAATCATATAAGCTAGGAATGATAAATTTCGATGTATACAAAAAATACCGAAACTATCTTACTAACCTAATTAAACAAGTCAAAGCAAACTATTACTTACAAAGATTCGCAAGTTTCAGACTAAATACTAAGAAGATCTGGGAAACAATAAATGAACTAGGAAATACCAAAACAAATCCCAAAACAACCAACTCCATAAATATCAATAACCAAATTATTCATAACTCGCACGATATTTCATGTGCATTCAATAAGTATTTCTCACAAATAGCCACAAAGCTTGCAAATGATCTGCCTCCCACACAAACATCTCACAATTCTTATCTCCGAGGAAACTACCCTAATTCTTTGGTAATACCCATAGCAACTAACAATGACATCACTCAAGTAATCACTTCCCTAAAAAATAAGAAAGGGCACATCGATGACGTATCAGTAGAAATAATAAAAGAAAACAAAGAAATATTTGCCAAACCCCTTACACTACTGTTTAACCAATCTATTAGGACTGGTGTTTTTCCCAACAAATTCAAGCCGGCTAAAGTAATTCCGATCCATAAATCTGGAAACAAAACTGATTTGTCCAACTATCGACCTATTTCTATCTTACCTGTTCGCAAAAAATTTTGAATTATTAATGAAAAAGCACCTATTGATATTCTTAAGTAAAATGAACATACTAAATGATAAGCAATTTGGATTTAGACCTGGTTTTAATACCTTTGATGCCATCAATACCTACACATCTGCCCTATACACAGCACTAAATAACAACAAATCTATCATTTAAATCTTTATTGATTTTCGAAAAGCATTTGACACTGTTCAACCCAATATTCTACTGGACAAAATGTATCACTATGGAATTCGTGGCTGTATTCATGACTGGTTCAACTCATACCTAAGTAATAGGACCCAATATACAGTCTTCAACAATATCTCTTCCCCCACCAAATCAGTGCATCTAGGAGTACCTCCAAGGCAGTATACTGGGACCTATTCTGTTTCTATTATACATCAATGACATATGTAACATATCTGAGACACTAAATACCATATTATTTGCCGATGATTCTACGCTTTACTTAATTGGTGACAAACCCACAGAACTAATCAATAGAGCAAATGCAGAGCTAGCTAAATTCTCGGAGTGGTGTTTGGCTAACCGCCTAACTATAAATACAGCCAAGACATATTTCATGTTATCTACAAATACCACTACCAGATACCAACCATTACCAAATCTTAAAATTATAAATGACGACATTACTCAAGTATACAAGATAAAGTTCCTTAGATTAATCTTTGACAAAAACTTAACTTTTAAACATCATCTGTCCAACCTCTGTTTAAAATTATCTAGATTAATTCCACTCCTTCTCAAAGTCAAAACCCTTCGCCCCAGTTGAGGTTCTTAAATGCATGTATTATGCTCACATTTATCCCCATCTCAATTATTGTAATCTCATTTGGTCCACCACTTATCCCTGTCATTTAAACCATCTAAATGTACTCCATAAAAAAGTCATCAGAATAATAACCAACAGTGTGCACACTCCTCCATTATTTAAATCCTTAAATATTTTGAATCTAAATGATTTATCAAAATTAAATATTGCATCCTTTATGTACAAACAATCAGCGTCTAACTACAATAATGACCAACTACTTCACAATTACCAAACCCGCAACCAACGCTCCCTGTCCATACCTAGTCATAGACTAACCCTATACAAGCATTCCCTAATGTACCAAGGTCCCAAGTTATGGAATGATATCCCTGTACAAATCAAACATTCCCCTAGCTTAAGCACTTTTAAACATACATTCAAGAAACATTTATTATCATTATACTAGCTCTGTGTACTATTATCATTGTTATTATTATTATTCGTGTACTTATTTTTTGTGTCATTCTTCACAGCAACTGTTTACTATTATTTATTATTAGTGTATATTATTATCCTGTAAATTAGTCTAAGTAACTTTCTAACTATCATCTCCTGTTTATGTCAGTATTTGTTTAGTATTTATATACCTTGTGTTTATTTATTATATTTTCTGTGTGTTTTCCCTCTCTCTCCACACCTTTGCCCCAAAAGCTTTTGCTTGTAAAGGGCTGTTTGCAACCCCATATCCTGTTATAATCATTATAAAATATTGTAAAATGGCAAACATAATAAAGTGTTAAAGTGTTAAAGTGTTGAGAGAGAGAGAGAGAGAGAGAGAGAGAGAGAGAGAGGAGAGAGCGAGAGAGAGACGAGACGAGAGAGAGAGAGAGAGAGAGAGAGAGAGAGAGAGAGAGAGAGGAAGAGAGAGAGAGAGAGAGAGAGAGAGAGAGAGAGAGAGAGAGAGAGGAAGAGAGAGAGAGAGAGAGAGAAGAGAGAGAGAGAGAGAGAGAGAGAGAGAGAGAGAGAGAGAGAGAGAGAGAGGAGAGAGAGACGAGAGAGAGAGAGAGAGAGAGAGAGGAGAGAGAGAGAGAGAGCGAGAGAGAGAGAGAGAGAGAGAGAGAGAGGAGAGAGAGAGGAGAGAGAGAGAGAGAGAGAGAGAGGAGAGAGAGAGAGGAGGAGAGAGAGAAGGAGAGAGAGAGAGGAGAGAGAGAGAGAGAGAGAGAGAGAGAGAGAGAGAGTCAAAAGCCTGTCCCGGGTTCGATCCCCGGGCGGAGCGAAGATAGATGGGTGGTCTTTCTTAAAACCCGAGTCCCTGTCCACCCAGCAGTGAATGGGAACCGGGTGTTAGCCGGGGGTTTGTGTCCCCCCTCCCGGGGTGGTGGCTTCGGCCAACACTAATGCTGCAGCGGTAGATCACTATGGCTCTGAGGCATTATCCTCTAAACAAACAAACAAACAAACAAACAAACAAACATACCAATAACCAAGGCCGTGACCTGACTGCTAGTTAGTGATTTGCTATAACATGTTCATGACTTTCCTCCTGTGGTGCGTCTGTCATGCACACACATGTACCATTTTAACCTGCCAGTCTACATCAGCACGGCAGGAAGTGAAGTGCCTCTATACGCGCTCTTCACCGTCCATTACATTTCTCCTTTCCGAGGTAATAATGGAAAAAAGAAGAAATAAAATATGCGCTGTTCATATTTTCCATTCCCTCTTCACTCTAAATCCCTGAGAGATATTCGAGTACGTCATTTCCAGACCTGCTTTCTTTTATATTGCGTATTACCTTCCACTTTCCCACTATTATTTCTCCGAGTCCTCTCCCCTCATTCATAGTCAATGCATTTTCTTCCTTTCCTTGATTTCTTACGTTTCAACTATTGTTCCTGCACACTGATAAGGGCATCGGTTTTTCCTCACTATGAATCATTCTCTGGACTCCACACTCCCAGCGGCACAGCAAAGCCACCCAACATTCTTACAAGGCTTCAGGCACCCGGCATAAAATCTGCTTATGTCTGGAAACTTACGAGACGCCCTTGAAATGACGCTTAATTCTCTAAACAACTGAGTTTCCACGGCATGAAATCAACTGCAAAGCCTCTTTCATAATACTTATCCTTGTCTTCGTCTTATTGGGAAGAAAAGGAACTGAACACACTCTTGCAAAGTTGTAATTAGTAAAGGTTACACACACACACACACACACACACATACACATACACACACACACACACACACACACACACACACACACACACACGAGTATTCACACCTTTACTTGAAATTCTCTTTAGATTCTAGAATAAAACTCATTAATAAGTTATGAACACATTAAGTATCTTCCACGTACAACTTTCCCTTACTAAGCTGATGGTGTGTCCCTACGGCTCAGTAGGTCTCGGCTTTCCTGCCCTAATACTCATACTGTGTCCTTGCTATTGCAGAGTCAGCCTGAGGACATGGCGGCCAACGTGCTGATGCCGCTGCTGATTCCCCTGGGCGAGCAGCTGACCAATGGTGAGTGAGGGGCACGGCAAAGGGCAAAGGGCAAAGGGTAAAGGGTAATGGGGCGGTGCATAGGTTACAGGGAGGAAGGTAGGTGGTGAGTCCTTGGGCTGAACCAGGGAAGGGAGGGGAGGGAGATAAAAGGGAAGGAGTGTTATTGACAAGGAAAGAGAGAAACAAGGAAGGAGGAACAAGAGATAATGATAAGTAAACAAGGGGAAGGAAAAGAATACAAGAATATTCCACGTTATAAAGTACACTATCAGAAAAAAAGGGCAGGAAAAGGGTAGAAAAAGGGTATTTGTAGTGATGAAATACTGCTACCCTTTTTCTACCCTTACAAATATACCCTTTCGGATCGATGCAAATATACCCTTTTGCAACCCTCTCGTCTAAAAAGGGTAGATAAAAGGTAGATGAAGGGTATAATCGGCAGTATCTACCCTCCAGCCTGGACATAGGGTTTAAAAAGGGTAGTGATGGTGCGATGTAACAATTCTACCCTTAATATACCCCTTATTTCTGAGTGTATGGTGAATGAAAGAGAGATAAAATAAAAAATATGACCATAATAAAAATATATAAGGAGGGTAGAGGAGTGTGTCTTTCTATTTACACAGACACGTAAAGACAATGAAAACAAATTATTAGTTATCGCAAAGTGTAACAAGCATAAATATATGTGTGTCTTATAGCTCTGCATCAGTATTTTCTCAACAGTGTAAAATAACAAATCTGCTGCTTCTTAATAGATGAATCTGACACTAATTAAAACACACAAGCAGCTCGGCATTTCGCAAGATGATTGAGTAGCTATTGGCTTAATAAAATTATTTATAAGAAATTACTGTAACTAAAATCGTAAAAAAAAAAAAAACCAGTTCAACAAGATGGAAGGGGTGAGTATTTTGTCACTATTGGCTTGATATGTATTTTTTTATTAAAACTTTCATGCCCAGATCTTTCCTTTGCTATATAAAATTGTAGGTTCTCACGCCATAAAATTTAAAAAAGTAACTGAATATACCAAATTAATTAGTCGACAAGGATACTAAACAGGTCATATCTATAAAACATTGTATATATTCACTTAAAATCGTCTAATGGTACCCAAATTACAATGGAAATTACGTTCTGGGTCTCAAGGGTAAAAGAAATACTGTATCTAAAATCGTTGATGAAAAGCAAAATACAAATCCAGCGACAACGG
>JACEEZ010026453.1:450685-464804 GCA_016584305.1 Chionoecetes opilio
CTGTTATAAGCAAATTCACCTACTTGCAGTCTCTCTTGGAAGGTGAGGCTAAGTCTGTGATCCTAGGGTTGTTACTCACGGCAGCCAATTACAAAGTTGCATGTAACTTGTTGAAGGAGCGCTTTGGTAGAAAGGAGAGGATAATCTTTGCACACATACAGGCTCTTCTTAAAGTAAGTATGCCTGTCAGGTCTCCTGGAGATGGAGATGTAGCCTCCTTGTGGAAGCTGCATGATGAACTTTTGACACATGTGAGGAGTTTGGAGGCTTTAGGTGTAGATGGTGATCAGTATGGCCTGTTTTTTACTCCAGTTATATTAGGTCGTTTGCCACATGACATTAGATTGGAGTGGTCAAGGGAAGGTTCTGGCCATGAAAGTGACCTCCGTTGGTTCTTGCAGTTTCTCCAGAAAGAGATAGAGCGTTGTGAGAGGTCAGACACCTTCAAGGATGTGCCAACAGAAAAGACTCAAAACAGAAGTCAACCTGAGGCAGAGAGACGGAAAGTGCTTCCTGGTTCTGCTTCAGCCCTTCAAACTTCCTCTGTGGTAACTTCAGTCAGGTGTGGTTTCTGTATCCTTGCCATCACGTTATACTGTTCTTTATTTATCAATCCTGCCTTGAACCTAAAATAAATGTTTCTTTTTACTCCAATGTTGTGTTTTAAATTGGTTGTCATCCATTTTGGATCACTCTTTCTGGACCTTATTTCCCTATAAGGAATATTTCTTTTCTGTCCGTCAATTATATTCCTTACAAATGAGGTATAATCCATCTCAGCTCCGACCTCACTTCCATTTCTAACCTCTCTAATTACCTCCTCAGCCCCGACCTCACGTCCCTGTCTAATCGCTCTAATTACCTCCTCAGCTTCGACCTCACTTCCATATCTAACCGCGCTAATTACATCCAGGTGCCTTCCTAAGCCTTCATAATTGGCCTTTCCAGCTGTCAACGCCCTGTCCTTATTCTGGGAAAATTTCTTCCCCTCCATCCCACACCTCTTATTAATAACCTACAGGTGTCCTCTTAATCCTGCATAATTGGACTTTCTGAAATTAGGTATTCGATGCTTATTGCCACTTAATTTTACAACTTCCCATTTTAAGCTAAATCTGATCTCATAATGGTCGCTATTATCTAAATGCCCACAGACCTCCACATTTGTAACTAAATCGTCTCTATTTGTCAGCAATAGATCTAGAATATTATCTCCTCTAGTAGGCTTCTTGATTGCTTGACTTAGGAAGTTATCCTGGATTATATTTAACAATTCATCTGCGTCGCTGTCACCTATGATTAAATCCCAATTTATATTCCTAAGATTAAAATCTCCCACCACGCATAGTCGATTATATCTGCAGGCCTTGTTTATTTCTTCCCATATAGGAGCTGAATCCTCTTTACATAAGTTTGGAGGCCTATACACTACACCCAAAACCATTTTCTCAGTTCCCTCCGTAACCTCTACCCATATAGACTCTATGCTGTCATCTGTTTTTATAACATTATTAAAAAACAACACTGCCCAAAGCATCTCTTGCATAAAGCGCAACTCCTCCACCTCGTCTGCCTACTCTGTCCTTGTGAAATAGCTTATACCCAGCTATCTCGACGATTCCGGATCAAATACCTTTCCTGACATATCCAACCATGTTTCTGTTAATGCTATTATGTATATCAAAATCCTCAACACTATTTTATTCCTCTCAGGAAATCTATTTTTTTTAAATACTCCTACAGTTTGTATAGTAAACCTTCAAGCAACTCCTTTTCTTTTTGTCAATTTTCCCTTTATCTTTAACTAAACCCCTCCTCTCTCTCTTCTTACGAATCACTTTAGTTCCCTGCCTTCTGAAGCTCTTCCTAGTGTCGCAAGTTTCCTTTACCCCGAAAGGTTTCCTTTAGTTTGTCTAGATCACGTTGTATGAGTTCGCAGTCTTCTCTAGTGTATACTTTACCGCCTAATTTGGCGAGGGGGAGGAGGGGGAGGAGGAGGAGGAGGAGGAGGAGGAGGAGGAGGAGGAGGAGGAGGAGGAGGAGGAGGAGGAAGAGGTAGAAAAATAGGAGGGAAAAGGGATGGGAGGGAAAAAAAATGTCTACAACAGGAAAATGATGAAGAGAGTGGGAGTAGGAGAAGCATGAGGAGGAAGATGGCGAGGAGAGTGTGAGCTATAAAAGGATACACTAGGAGAAGAATCTGGCTGGAAGGAGAGCGAGAAGGTGGAAGGCAGACGATGAGGAGGAGGAGAAGGAACCGGCGTATGGCTATGTGAAGGACGCCTGAAAAGACAAAAATAATATGAAGAGAAGTAGGTAAGGATTAATGGAGGACTATCTCATATAGGTGCTGATAGTAAAATAAGAAAAAATAATACTCTGTGAATACTTATAAGATCAGCATTGGTAGTGAAAATGATGATAGTACAGATAAATCAAGGCAAAAATAGTAGAAAAAAACCTAAAATAAATACTTATATGATTAGCGCAGTAAATGATGATAATATAGAGAAATGAAGGCCAAAAAAAACTAAGGCATCATCATCATCATCACAACAACCAATGGAACACCAGCGCCATGATATCCGCATCTCAGAGTCACGTGAAATGAGGAACCTTCACCACCTCCTTCCCCGCCTCTCATTCCGCCTGGGAGGGGAGGACGCCAGGCCCGGGCCGCATATTCCCGTCTTCTGAAAGAGTATGTGGTATAGGGATATCAGCAGCCAATCACGGTTGCCACAACTCGTGACGTCACATAAAGGGGTGGAGCTAACGTGATCGCTGTGAACTTCCCTTACACCCTTCAAATATCCCTTCACCGGGCACCCCTTCAATACCTTCCCCTTTCACCCCTTATAACCTCATGCTTTGTTTCACCCCTTCAATACCTCCCCTCTCACCCCCTTAAACTTTCTTTCACCCCTCATAACCTCATGCTTTGTTTCACCCCTTCAATACCTGAAGGGGTGAAGGGAGGTATGAAGGGGAAAGTTTAAGGGGGTGAGAGGGGAGGTATTGAAGGGGTGAAACAAAGCACGAGGTTATGAGGGGTGAAAGAAAGTTTAAGGGGGTGAGAGGGGAGATATTGAAGGGGTGAAACAAAGCATAAGGTTACGAGGGGTGAGAGGGAGGTATTGAAGGGGTGAAGGGAGGTATTTGAAGGGTATAACAAGTGAAGTTCATGTCGATCACGGCAATCACGTTAGCTCCACCCCTTTAAGTGACGTCACGAGTTGTGACAACCGTGATTGGCTGCTGATATCCCTATACCACATACTCTTCCAGAAGACGGGAATATGCGGCCAGGGAGCCCATCAGTGCGGTGCGGAAATACGAGTACTGCAACTTTGCCTGAGTGACGAGTTCCCGGTACCTAGATGCAATTCCATCTCACTGCAGTATATTCATCTTTTCCCCGATTTCATGTTTTGCAAATAACTGAATTCGAGAGAGAGAGGAGAGAGAGAGGAGAAGAGAGAGAGAGAGAGGAGAGAGAGAGAGAAGAGAGAGAAGAGGAGAAGAGAGAGGGAGAGAGAGGAGAGAGAGAGAGATGGACACATAATAAAGATAAAAGAGAAACACGACTGCAGAAATGAAAAGGGAGAATGACAGAGACCTTCAGAAGGGGTGCGACATCAGAAAGGTTTCCTCCACGCCTGTCAATCAATACACAGTTGCCGTCCTGCGAGGCTGTTGACGTCTACAGGTCCTGGGACGACTGCCAACCCAAGGGCGCCTCCCACCCCCTTCCTTCCACTCTATGCAGATCTTGTCTGACTTCCACCACCACCACCTCCTCCCCCCCACATACAAGTCCCAGCTTTCTCGTCACCTCATCTCATCCCACTCGTGTCGGAAGTTAATAGGGACTTGTGAGTGCTCTGCTAATTTACTCCTCCTGCAGGTGTATTGCAGGTACGCCTAATTCCCGTAAGACCAGGTGATAAGGAGGCAATATAGCCCTGTCTCCCCCTGCCTCCATTGCCCTAACACACGCCAATAACCTCAGTCCCTCATTGATCTCATTCGATATGTTGGTCGCCCATGGCCACCCGGTCTGCCACCTCGCCATCAACACATTGCAATTTCCTTCTGGTGGCAAACGACCCGCACAGCCACGAGCACAGGCCAGCCAACAAGCCCTCGCACGCACGCACGCACGCACGCACGCACGCACGCACGCACGCACGCACGCACGCACGCACGCACGCACGCACGCACGCACGCACGCACGCACGCACCCCACGCACGCGCACACGCACACGCACAGCACACCAAAACGCACACGCACACGCACAAAGCACACGCACAGCACACCACACACACACACACACACCACACACACACACACACCACACACACACCTTGCTCTCAGTGTTACGAATATATTTTGCTATAGCCATTATTTTTTCCGAAAACAAAGAATGTAAATATTTTAAAGTTACTTTATCCTGTCTGATGGAGGAAGGACCCAGTTGAAGGGCTCAAGGAAGGAGGAAGGGAGGGAAAGAGGGAGGGAGGGAGGGAGCTGTTAAATTGTCATTAGCTGTTGGTGCGGGGTTTAAAAATATAATACTCATCAGGGAGCTATAAAGTCG
Source organism: Chionoecetes opilio (assembly GCA_016584305.1). Classification (NCBI taxonomy): domain Eukaryota; kingdom Metazoa; phylum Arthropoda; class Malacostraca; order Decapoda; family Majidae; genus Chionoecetes; species Chionoecetes opilio. The sequence continues at coordinate 455,287 of JACEEZ010026453.1, forward strand.
GAAGGTTTGAAACAGGGGTTTTGGGTATTTTAGGGGGGTGGAGCGGGTCTCCAAGAGGAGACTGAGCGAACATTTGTAGACAAGGAAAAGATTTGAGAAATTGATGGGATTGCCTCGCCCAAGTGTTCGCGAAGTACCCTTGCGTGACTGTACGAAAAATCACTCATTGGTTAAATGTTAACAGTAGTAGTAGTAGTAGTAGTAGTAGTAGTAGCAGTAGTAGTAGTAGTAGTAGTAGTAGTAGTGTAGTAGTAGTAGTAGTAGTAGTTTGTAGTAGTAAATAGTATAGTTTGTAGTATAGAAGTAGTAGAAACAGTAGTAGAAACAGTAGGAAAAGAGTAGTAGTAGTTGGTAATGATAGTACTAGTAGTAGAAGCAGAAGTATAGTAGTAGTAGTAGTAGTAGTAGTAGTAGTAGTAGTAGTAGGGAGTAGTAGTAGTAGTAGTAGTAGTAGTAGTAGTAGTAGTGTAGTAGTAGAAAAAAGTAGGAGAAAATAGTAGTAGTAGCAGTTGGTAATGATAGTACTAGTAGTAGAAGCAGAAGTAGTTGTAGTAGTAGTAGTAGTAGTAGTATATATAGTAGTAGTAGTAGTAGAAAACAGTAGAGATATAAATATTAAAGGATAGAGGAGAAACAGTAGTATACTAGGGGGGGGGGGGGCACTCAGTAGAGCGCATACCTCCGCCCGAATATTTCATCAAATATACGTATATATATATATTAAAACGTATATATATAATATATATATTATATATATATATATACGTAATATAATATTATATACGTATATATATATATATATATATATATATATATATAATATATATATATAAAATATATATATAATATATATATATATATAATATATATTAATATATATATATATATATTATATATATATATAGATATATATATTTTATATATATATATTAAAAATATATGCACTCAGTATGAGCGCATACCTCCGGCCGAATATTTCATCAATTGGTTGCCATGGCAACAGTTGTCAGTAGATTTCATCTCAAAATAAAAAAAAGTTCTTCCTTACACCAGATAGACTTGATATACTGAGTTTGGTCCAAATCTATTCGTAACTTTTAGAGAAATCCTGTACACTAACAAACAGACAGACAGACAAGACAGATCGGGGTGAAAACATAACCCCTCCAACTTCGTTGGCGGAGGTAATAAAGGATAGAGGAGAAACAGTAGTAGTAGTAGCAGTTGGTAATGATAGTACAAGTAGTAGAAACAGTAGTAATAGTAGTAGTAGTAGTAGTAGTAGTAGTAGTAGTAGTAGTAGTTATGTCATTAATTTTAATTCTTATTCATCGTACTTGTATCGCCACTGTTAATGTTATTATTGTTATTGTTGTTATTATTTATCACTTGAAACTTATCTAGACTTATCTGACATCCCTTCCATAACTGGTACCCGGACAGTTTGCCTACGGACAGTTTGCCTACGGACAATTTGCCTACGGACAGTTTGCCTACGGACAGTTTGCCTACGGACAATTTGCCTACGGACAATTTGCCTACGGACAATTGCCTACGGACAATTTGCCTACGGACAATTTGCTAAGGAAAATTGCCTACCGGACACAGTTGCTCCGGACAATTGCTACGGACACATTGCCTACCGGACAATTTGCCTACGGACAATTTGCCTGCCGGGACAATCGTGCCCTACGGACAATGTGCATAACGACAGTTTGCCTACGGACAATTTGCTCGACAGTTTGCCTACGGACAGTTTGCCTACGGACAGTTTGCCTACGGACAGTTGCCTACGACAATTTGCCTACGGACAATTTGCTACGGACCAATTTGCCTACGGACAAATTTGCATACCGGACAATTTGCCTACGGACAATTTGCCTACGGACAGTTGCCTACGGACCAATATTGGCCTACGGACAATTTGCTACGGACATTTGCCTACCGGACAGTTTGCCTACCGGACAGTTTGCCTACCGGACATTTTGCCTACCGGACAATTTGCCTACGGACATTTGCCTACGGACAATTTTCCTACCGGACGTTTTTGCCTACGCGACAGTTTGCCTACCGGGACAGTCTGCTGTCCGGACAACAGTTTGCCTACGGACACTTTGCCTACGGTGACATTTTGCTAACTAACTAAACCTAACTAACCAACCTAAACCTAACCAAGATAACAAAAAAAAATTCCTGTGGAAACACTGAGGCAAAGTGTACGTAGGCAAAGTGTCCGTAGGCAATTGTCCGGCAGGCAGAATGTCCGGTATGCCAAAAACTGTCCGTAGGCAAAACTGTCCGGGAGGCAAATTGTCCGTAGGCAATTGTCCGTAGGCAAATTGACGGTAGGCAAAATGTCGGTAGGAAACTGTCCGGTAGGCAAAATGTCCGGTAGGCAAATGCCGTAAGGCAAATTGTTCCGTAGGCATTTATTGTTCCGTAGGCAAAATGTTCCGGTAGGCAAATTTGTCCGTAGCAAATTGTCCGGTAGGCAAATTGTCCGTAGGCAAATGTCCGTAGGCAAATTGTCCGTAGGCAAATTGGTTCCGTAGGCAAACTGTCCCGTAGACCAAAAACTGCGTAGGCAAAACTGTCCGTAGGCAAAACGTACGTAGGCAAATTGTCCGTAGGCACAACGTCACGGTAGGCAAATTGTCCGTAGGCAAATTGTCCGGTAGAGCAAAATGTCCGTAGGCAAATTTGTCGGGAGGCAAATAGTACAGGTAGCAATTGTGTTAGGCAAAACTGTCCGGTAGGCAAATTGTCCTTTAGGCAAATTGTCCGTAGGCCCAAATTGTCCGGTAGGGCATAATTATTCGTCCGTAGGCAAAATGTCCGCTAGGCAAATTGTCCGTAGGCCAAACTGTCCGAGGCAAACTGTCCGTAGCAAATTGTCCGTAGGCACAAAAACTGTCCGTAGGCAAACGTCCGCCCGGTACCAGTTATGGAAGGGATGTCAGATAAGTCTAAGATAAGTTTCAACTGGAGTGATAATAATAACAAAAATAAACAATAATGACATAACAGTGGCGATACAAGTAACGAGAATAAGAATTAAAATTAATGACATTAACTACTACTACCTACTACTACTACTACTACTACTACTATACTATTACTACTGTTTCTACTACTGTACTATCATACCAACACTGCCTAATACTACTACTTGTTTCTCATCTATCCTTATTACCTCCGCCAAACGAAGTTGGAGGGGTTATGTTTTAACCCCGATCTGTCTTGTCTGTCTGTCTGTTTGTTAGTGTACAGGATTCTCTAAAAGTACGAATAGAGTTGGACCCCAAATCAGATATCAAAAGTCTATCTGGTGTAAGGAAGAACTTTTTTTTATTTTAGATGAAATCTACTGACAACTTTGGCCATGAACCAATTGATGAAATATTCGGCCGGAGGTATGCGCTCATACTGAGATGCATATATTATTGATCTATATATCTATAGATATATATATCTATATATATATATAGAATATATATATATATATTAATATATATCTATATATATATAGATAGATATAGATAATATATATATATATATATATATATATATATATATATATATATATATATCTATATACGTATATATATATTATATACGTATATATATATATGATTATATATATATATATATATATATACGTATAGATATATAATATACGTATATTGATGAAAATATTCGGGGCGGAGGTATGCGCTTCTATGAGTGCCCCCCCCCCCCCTAGTATACTACTGTTTCTCTCTATCCTTTAATATTTATATCTACTACTGTTTTACTATACTACTACTACTAATATACTACTACTACTACTACTACCTACAACTACTTCTGCTTATACTAATAGTACTAATCATTACCAACTGCTCTATACTACTTCTTCTACTGTTTCTACTAGCTACGACTAATACTACTATACTACTACTACTACTACTATACTACTACATACTACTACTACTACTACTTACTATATACTACTACTACTACTTCTGCTTTAATACTAGTACTATCATTACCAAACTACCTACTACTACTTTATCCTTACGTTTCTATACTGTTTCTACTATTGATACTACTAATACTACTACTACTACTACTAACTACTACTACTACTACTACTACTACTACTTACTACTACTATACTACTACTACTGCTACTACTACTATACTATACACTACTAATGTTACACAGTTAAAATGAGTGGATGTTTTCGTACAGTCACGCAATGGTACTTCGCGAACACTTGGGGCGCGGCAGGCAATCCCATCAATTTCTCAAATCTTTTCCTTGTCTCCAAATGTTCGCTCAGTCTCCTCTTGGAGACCCGCTCACCCCCCCTAAAATAGCCAAACTGTTTCAAACCTCCGACCTTTATAGCTCCCTGATGAGTAATTATAGTTTAAATCCCGCACCAACAAGCTAAGACAATTTAACAGCTCCTCCCTCCCCTCCCTCTTTCCCCCCTTCCCCTTCCCTTGAGCCCTTCAACTGGGTCCCTTCCTCCATCAGACAGGATGAGTAACTTTAAAATATTACATTCTTTGTTTTCGGAAAAAAAAATAATGGCTATAGCAAAATATAGTGTAACACTGAGAGCAAGGTTGTGTGTGTGTGTGTGTGTGTGTGTTGGTGTGTGTTGTGTGTGAGTGTTGCGTGTGCGTCGTGCGTGTGCGTTGTGCGCTTTGTGCGCTGTGGTGTTGTGAGCTGTGCGTAGTGCGTGTGCCGTGCGTGCGGTGCGTGCGTGCGTGCTGTGCGTGCGTGCGTGCGTGCGTGGCGTAGCGTGACCGTGCGTGCGTGCGTGCTGTGCGTGCGTGCAGTGCGTGCGTGCGTGCGTGCGTGCGAGGGTTGTTGGCTGGCCTGTGCTCGTGGACTGTGGGGTCGGTTGGACACCAGAAGGAAAATTGCAATGGTTGATGGCGAGGGTGGAGACCGGGTGGCCATGGGCGAGACCAACATATCGAATGAGATTCAATGGAGGGACTGAGGTTATTGGCGTGTTGTTAGGGCAATGGAGGCAGGGGGAGACAGGGCCTATATTGCCTCCTTATCACATGGTCTTACGGGAATTAGGCGTACCTGCAATACACCGCAAGGAGGAGGTAAATTAGCAGAGCCATCACAAGTCCCTATTAACTCCGACACGAGTGGTGGATGAGATGAGGTTGACGAGAAAGTGTGACTGTATGTGGGGGGAGGGAGGTGGTGGTGGTGGAAGTCAGACAAGATCTGCATAGAGTTGAAGGAAGGGGTGGGAGGCGCCCTGGGTGGCACAGTCGTCCCAGGACCTGGTAGACGTCAACAGCCTCGGCCGGGACGGCAAACTGGGCTATTGATTGACAGGGGGAGAGGAAACCTTTATGATGTCGCACCCCTTCTTTGAAGGTCTCTGTCATTCTCCCTTTTCATTTCTTTTGGCCCCCCCCCAGTCGTGTTTCTCTTTTACTTTATTATGTGTCCCATCTCCTCTCTCTCTCTCTCTCTCTCCTCTCTCTCTCCTCTCTCTCTCTCTCTCTCTCTCTCCTCTCCTCTCTCTCTCTCCTCTCTCTCTCCTCCTCTCTCGGAATTCAGTAGTGCAAAACATGAAATCAGGGAAAGATGCATCTACGCAGTGAGATGGAAGCATCCTAGGTACCGGGAACTCGGCACTCAGGCAATAGTTGCAGTACTCGTCTTTCCGCACCGCCCACTGAGGGCTCCCTGGCCGCCTATTCCCGTTCTTCTGGAAGAGTATGTGGTATAGGGATATCAGCAGCCAATCACGGTTGTCACAACTCTGACGTCACTTAAAGGGTGGAGCTAACGTGATTGCCGTGATCGACAGAACTTCAACTTGTTATCCCTTCAAATACTCCCTTCACCCCTTCAATACCTCCCTCTCACCCCTCGAACCTTCTATGCTTTGTTCACCCGAGTTCAATATCTCCCCTCTCACCCCCTTTTAAAACTTTCTTTCACCCTCATAACCTCGTGCTTTGTTTCACCCCTTCAATACCTCCCCTCTCACCCCTTAAACTTTCCCCTTCATACCTCCCTTGACCCTTCAGGTATTGAAGGGTGAAACCAAAGCATGAGGTTATGAGGGGTGAGTGAAAGAAAGTTTAAGGGGGTGAGATGGGAGTATTGAAAGGGTGAAACAAAGCATGAGGTTATAAGGGGTGAAAGGGAAGGATTGAAGGGTGCCCGGTGAAGAGGATATTGAAGGTTGTACGGGAAGTTCACAGCGATAAAGGTAGCTCCACCCCTGTTATGTGACGTCACGAGTTGTGGCCAACCGTGATTGATGCTGATATCCCTATACCACATTACTCTTTCAGAAGACGGGAATAGAGGCCGGGCTGGCGTCCTCCCTCCAGGCGGAATGAGAGGCGGGGAAGGAGGTGGTGCGCGAAGGTTCTCATTTCACGTGACTCTGAGATCGGATATCACTGGCGCTGGTGTTCCATTGGTTGTTTGTGATGCCTGATGATGATGCCTTAGTCTTTTTTGGCCTTCCTTTATCTCTATTTATATCATCATTTACTGCGCTAATTCCAATAAGTATTTATTTTAGGTTTTTTTTTCTTACTATTTTGCACTGGATTTATTCTGTACTATCATCATTATTCACCTACCAATGCTGACTAGAAGTATCACAGAGTATATTTTTTCTATGTTTACGAACAGCACCTATAGAGATAGTCCTCCCATTCAATCTTACCTACTCTCTCATATTATTTTTTCTTTTCAGGCGTTCCTTCACATAGCATACGCCGGTTCTTCACTCCTCCCCTCATCGTCGCCTTCCACCACTTCTCGCTCTCCTTCCAGCCAGATTCATTCTCTAGTGTTACCTTTAAGCTCACATCTCCTCGCCATCTCTCCTCATGCTTCTCCTACTCCCACTTTTCATCATTTTCCTGTGTAGACACTCCTTTCTCCAATCCCTCTCCCTCCTATTTTTCTACCTCTTCCTCCTCCCTCCTCCTCCTCCTCCTCCGCATCCTCCTCCTCCTCCTCCTCCGCTCCTCCTCCTCCCCCTCCTCCCCCTCCGCCAAATTAGGGCAGGTAAAGTATACAACTAGAGAAGGACTGCGAACTCATACAAAGTGATCTAGGACAACTAAAGGAAACTTCGGGGTAAAGGAAACTTGCGACAATAGGAAGAGTCCTTCAGGAAAAAAAAAAGGCAGGGAACTTAAAGTGTATTCGTAAGAAGAGAGAGAGGAGGGTTTAGTTAAGATAAAGGGGAAAATTGACAAAACGAAAGGAGTTGCTGAAGGGTTTAACTATACAAACTGTAGGAGTATTTAAAAAAATAAGATTCCTGAGAGGAAAAAATAGTGTTGAGTATTTTGATATACATAAAAGCATTAACAGAAACATGGTTGAGATATGTCAGAAAGGTATTTGATCGGAAGTCGTCTTCGAGATAGCGGGTATAAGCTATCACAAGGGACAGAGTAGGCAGACGAGGTGGAGGAGTTGGCTTTATGCAAGAGATGGCATGCAGTGTTGTTTGTTAATAATGTTTATAAAAAACAGATGACAGCATAAGTATATATGGGTAGTAGAGGGTGACGGAGGGAACGAGAAATGGTTTTGGGTGTAGTGTATAGGCCTCCAAACTTATGTAAAGAGATTAGCTCCTAATGTGGAAGAAATAAACAGGGCCTGCAGATATTAACTCGGACTATGCGTGGTGGGAGATTTTAATCTTTAGGAATATAAATTGGGATTTAATTCTATTAGGGTGACAGCGACGCAGATTGAATTGCTTAAATATAATCCAGGATAACTTTCCTAAGTCAAGCAATCAAGAAGCCTACTAGAGAGATAATATTCTAGATCTTTGTGGGACCAAATAGAGACGATGTAGTTACAAAGGGAGGTCTGTGGGCATTTAGATAATAGCGACCATTATGAGATCAGGATTTAGCTTAAAATGGGAAGTTGTAAAATTAAGTGGCAATAAAGCATCGAATACCTAATTTCAGAAAGTCCAATTATGCAGATTAAGAGGACACCTGTAGGTTATTAAAAGGAGTGTGGGATGGAGGGGGAAGGGAAATTTTCCCAGAATAAGGACAGGGCGTGTTGAAAGCCTGGAAAGGCCAATTATGAAGGATTAGGAAGGCAACCTGGATGTAATTAGCGCGGTTAGATATGGAAGTGAGGTCGAGGCTGAGGCAATGTAATTAGAGCGATTAGGACAGGGACGGAGGTCGGGGCTGAGGATGGTAATTAGAGAGGTTAGAATGAAGTGAGGTCGGAGCTGAGATGGATTATACCTCATTTGAGGATATAATGACGGACAGAAAAGAAAATATTCCTATAGGGAAATAAGGCCAGGAAAGATGTGATCAAAATGGGGGGATGAAACCAATTAAAAACACAAACATTGGAGTAAAAAGAAGAAAATTATATTTTAGGTTCAAGGCAGGATTGATAAATAAAGAAAACAGTATAACGTGATGGGCACGGATACAGAAACCACACCTGACTGACGTTACCACAGAGGAAGTTTGAAGGCTCTTTGCGAAGCAGAACCAGGAAGCACTTTCCGTCTCTCTGCCTCAGGTTGAATTCTGTTTTTGAGTCTTTTCTGTTGGCACATCCTTGAAAGGTGTCTGACCTCTCACAAACGCTCTATCTCTTTCTGGAGAAACTGCCAAGACCAACGGAGGTCACTTTCATGGCCCAGAACCTTCCCGTGGAACCACTCCAATCTAATGCATGTGGCAAAACGACCTAATATAAACTGGAGTAAAAAAAGGCCATACTGATCACCATCTACACCTAAAGCCTCCAAACTCCTCACATCGTGTCAAAAAGTTATCATGCAGCTTCCACAAGGAGGCTACACTCCATATCCAGGAGACCTGACAGGCATACTTTACTTTACGAAGAGCCTGTATGTGTGCAAAGATTATCCTCTCCTTTATACCAAAGCGCTCCTTCAAACAAGTTACATTGCAACTTTGTATTGGCTGCCGTGGAGTAACAACCCTAGGATAACAGACTTAGCCTCACCTTCCAAGAGAGACTGCAATAGGTGAATTTGCTTATAACAGGAATGTCAGTTTCACCCACCAGGGCCTCAAACCTGTCCCCCAAAAGACTGCCATTCCAGTGAAATCCACAACTGAACTTCGGCAACCTCAATTTTTGGTGATTGACACGTGTAGACAAGGATTCTATAGGGTTACTGTCACTGCGAGCTGATGACTGCCGCTCAATGTCACTTTATCAAAACTCACTAGCATCTGGGCAGCTAACACCACGCGCTCTCTTTACATCGCGGCGGAACACGTCAGCAGGCCTCGATGTCATCCTGCTAACAGATTAGGATCATTATCTCAATTCCAATTCTCCCTGCGCCCTCGTCTAGGGCAGCCAGACGCTTGTCGAAGTCCTCCACGGCATCATCCAGCTGCACTTTGGTCACATCAGGGACATCAAAGTTAGGGAGCTACGCGTGGACCCAACCCCGACCAGCTGTCCGGCGTCTTGATAACTTTTCGTC
>JACEEZ010026455.1:0-44557 GCA_016584305.1 Chionoecetes opilio
ACGGCCCTGGACTTTTTCCAAAAAACCTAGAGTATAGTTTATTTGCCTTGCCTAGACCAACTGATTATGTAAGAAGAAAAAAAAATACAAATCCACTTATTGTCCAGCAAATAAATAAATTACTATTTCAACCTGGAATGGTTCACAGTACATTTTTATTAGGCTTGTTTGGCTTCTAGCTTCAATCTCAATGATTCTGGCATAGAAGGAGGGGGTGGGCGTGGCAGACCAAGTGACACCTTCACAGCATCATAAATGAACCATTGCAGGGCGGTCAATGTTCCAATCATGATGATACGGGGGAAGAGACCCTTCCATAGTCCTGCAGAAAACAGTTTTGATATTAAGCAGATTCATTATGAGGAAACTTTATAATGTATACTATGGACACGCAATTTTGTTAACAACTAATACAACTTTATCAACATATATTTTTGCCTATTATTCAGATATTATCTGAATACATTTTTTTAAAACAATGGTATTCATCTGATATGTGTATACGTATATACAGTAGTCCTTCACAAGATACGGAATTTGAGGCAATGTTTTTTTTCAGATATGGTGATTGATTGATTGATTTAATGCTAAAAAGGTGAATGTGCCAGACATCAGAAGTCATATGGCACTATGGCAAAGCATATAAAGGGGAGGGGTTAAAGAATAATAGTGAAACGATGAGGGAAGGGGAAAGAACGGAATGTTACAGCAGGATGGTTAGATCAGATGTAGGATGTGGATTTGTTGGAGGAAGGTTATATTTTCCAGGTTGGAGGAGGAGGATTCCGGGAGAATGTCCGCAAGACAGGGAGGTCGGGAAAGGAAAGGGAGGATATGGTGGGTGACATAAATTGACGCGTCTACCTGACATGAGACGCAGGTCCAGTCCTTCAAAACTGGTGCTCACTCAATGACGTCATGTATCATAATGCCACCCTCCTCTTGACATGTATGCAAGAAGGAGATTTAGAATAAAAGATCTTAAGAGATTTACAGTGTATCTAAGGAAAACATTAGCTGTGAAGCTAATGAATTGCACCTATGCACCTATGAAAACCCAGCAGCCGATTGAAGGGTCTGCAAAAGTCTATAACAAAAAATAATGAGCGGGAACAGACTAGATAATTAACAAAATAAATCATGTCAGTGCAAAATTGGTGCTGAAATCAGTTTGACACCATGGAACAGTTCCCAGCACGATGGTGTTTAACATGCTGAACGGAACTTCTAGGGAACAATCCAGACATGGGAGCTGTGTATCACAAGCATTACACTTACTAGACATTATGCAGTCTTTACTCAAAACAACACAAAATTTGGTACAGTACTGAAATCCAATAGTTCGGCTTGGCGGGCAAAACCAACAAAGCTGCGGCGCAGCTGCTCTGTGCATCCCCTCAACTTATTAGTTTGTTCTTTTATGAACTGTATTAAAATATTTCTTGGTAAATAAAGATTTCTAATTTTGCATAGTCTTAATTTATGTTAATAAATCTTTCGAAATGAAATTTCTTTTTTTTAACTATTTTTTGTTCAGCATAACAGCGTTTAACAGGGCACAGGTGTTCTCTAGCACTGTTATATTCCATCTAACAGTAGGTTGTCCTATTACACTCCCAACATCTATTCTAATCTTATATATCCTTTTTGCTATCTCACTTTCGTCCATCCTTTCCAGGTGTTCAAACCACCTGAGAGTGCTATGCTTCGCCATTTCCCCCACTCCATTCATTCCCTCTCCCTTAATAGTCATACCAAATATTTCATATACATTCTCATTCCTCTCACCACTCATTCTGTTCACACCACATCTACCCTTCAGATAACTCTTTGATTGTTCAGAAATCCACCAAACTAAGAAAGAAAAGGCGATTGATGAATTGTCAGTCACACTGTATGGTTGGAAATGTGATGTGAATTTTTTTTTAATGAATAACAATAATAATAATATTTATCTTACCTGCCATTCCAAGCTCCTTGGCAACACCCATTGCTGTCGATCCCTTGGCTTGATTCAGCTTGGACACAATAGTATCTGCTGGATGAGAGACAATGGCACAGAAAACACCTGCAATATAACCAGCAGCAAAGGAAACAACCAGCTGCTCGGACTTGGTGCATTGGTCCCGGGGCTTGGGCACCACGTTCTCGTACAGGGCCTCAACTGTTCGCTCAAAACAAGCAAACTTCATCATGGTGTAGGGGATCTGTCTGCACCACAGAGGTACTAAACCTTTGTAAAAGCCCCAAAGACCCTCTTGCTGGAAAATGAGCGGGGCTCCAGCTCGCAGTGTGGACGCAAATCCTGGCTGAGTTTGAATACGTACCTGCAAGTAAAAAGTTGAGAAGAAACAATACATTGGTAAAATTTGTTTCCACACTTATTTGGGCAACTCACTTATAAATTGGGCCCAATGACTCATGATGTTAAGGAACTGAAAAAACCATCGCCAGTCCAAAACCGCTAGTTCAGGTACAATCTTTAAATGTCTCTTCTCCACTCCTTCTCAATCATAGGCCAATAATCACTAATAATTTTTTTCTTAATCTTTTTTACATAACGGACAGGCAAAAAATATATATATATGATATATATATATGAAGAGAAAAAAGAACGCTAATTGCCAGTCCCTTTAAAGCAGATAATAATACCGCCTTACTACTTGGCACCAAAGTCCATAAACTTATAGTTTGAACAGGGAAGGGAAGTCCCAAAACATCAATATATAGCAATAGGCAAAGCTGAGCTAATTAAATATGTATCAGAAATAAATGTAATGTCAATGATGAGCTGCAAGAAATTCTAGATAAATTTTCATCAAATTATAAAATATGCTGAAATCTTTTCATTACCTTACAAGCTTCCATGGGAGAAAGTGCAATATCGGCAAAGAACTCTGCTGAAGCAGATGCAGCAAGGTACAAGGAAGTCCGGTACAAAAAAGTTTTTTCATCCCCAAGCATATTGCCGTACAAAATCTTGAAAACTTCATAAAATCCAAACTTGCAAATTCCTTGCATGGAGTAACCAATACATGTTGGAGCCCAGCCCTTAGCCAGACTGCGCATTCCTTCCTCTGCAATAGATACCTGCAAAAAAGTTATAGATTAATTACTGGGTACCTAAGAATTTTAAGTGATTCCAAATTGCAATACTGCCTCAATGAGCATGACAAAGAGGTGAGCATCTACAACATAATTGTTATATTGAACATACACTCATACAGGTAGATCAAATCTAAAACTTCACTCATTCTGTGCCAAAAGGTACAGGTCTTATGCACTATTCCCCCATTCTTTAATCTTTTCATTCCTTGGTTGCCATTAAAAACTTTATCTCATTCTCATTCCTCTTTATTTTAGTTCTATAGCCTTTTTTATTTATTTCACAAAACAACTCCATTTATTTCAGGCTTCTCTTCTACATTTTCTACATTAAAATCTTTCTTAATCCACACTAATTTGTACTTTCCACGTCTTTTAGTGTACCAGTTCTTTGAAGTTCTTCTAATGCTGACAACTGTGTACAACTGTACAACTGTGTGTTTTCTGTGACAGAAAAAAATGTTATAATATATTATTAATTGCATTTATAGGCATTTTTATGCATGAAATACAGCTAAAAAGGTAAAACAAAAAGTATTTTGGGGGTCAGGAACAGATTAATCCATTTTTATTGTTTCTTATGGAAAAATGTGTTTCGGTTTTAGAACAACTTTTGGGAACGAATTATGTTAGAAAACCGTGGGCATGTCTGTATATATATATATATATATATATATAATATATATATATATATATATATATATATATATATATATATATATATATATATATAATATATATATATATATATTATATATATATATATATATATATATATATATATATATATATTAGGGTGCCTATAGCACATATGGGTAAATTTTAAACTTGATATTTTTGAACGGCCCTTGGTGGGATACTGTGCAGTAATGAGAAAACCTTTCATGCAAAATTTAAAGCGAATCGGTTTATATTTAGAGGTGGCGCAAGTGAATTGAAACCTGTACTATGTGTACTATGTGATTATACCTGTACTGAAGTCTGAAAGGCTAGGGTTCTAAATCACCCATTTCTTTTTCAGAATGGCTCATTCACCCGCAGCTACGACCGTTTGGCTGGTGGGACAGCCAAACCCCGACCCCATCCTCGGGGCCAAACTCCCCTCTCGTGGCGACGTGCTCAAGCGGGTTTTCTACTTCCACAACGTGGAAAAGAAAACCGTCGCCACCAGCGCCGCAGCCACTGTCCAAGAGGTGCTAAGGTTCTGGGAGACCGCGAGGATCCCAACGATGACGGCAAAAAGCGCCGTTCGCAAGGTGGAGGTCTTGTTTAAGGACTGGAAGGCGCTCGTGAAGAGCAAGGGAAGAGCGACGAACAAGACGAAGGAGGAAGAGTTTCAAGAGGCCCTCTGCAACCTCTTCGAAGTTGCCCACGCCGACGCTATGACCCTGATGACGATTCCGGCTGATCGCGAGTTCCTCCTCCTCCTCCTCGATTGAGTCCAGTCTGGCACGCGGCGGGGCGGCTGCTACCGCTGAGCCGACCGGTGCAAGCCCTCCGAAGCGACGAGCGCGGGGGTCACAGGTTGTGCTCTCCCAGGAGTTAGCGAGCGCCCTCGACCGGACCGGTGTGAGCGACCGCAAAGCGCTCCGCATCGTCGCGGCGCCGCCAGTAGCCTCGGCCACAATCCTCAGGAGCTGATCCTGAATGCCGAGAGCATCCGGCAGGCTCGCGCCGGCTACCGGTCCCAGCTGGCTGCGGAAGTCAAGACAACCTTCGTCCCTGACACCTCTTACCGTTCACTGGGACGGGAAGATCCTGCCGGATTGCGACGGTACGCGGGTGGATCGGCTGGCTATCCTCGTCTCCGGCGACGGCGTCCAGAAGCTCATCGGCGTTCCCAAGCTGGCAAGTGGGACTGGAGAGGCGATGGCGAGCGCCGTGGCTGAAGCGCTCGACAACTGGGGGCTCGCAGAGCGTGTGGTGGCTATGTCGTTCGATACGACCGCCGCCAACACTGGAGCCCTCGCGGTGCCTGCACCCTGCTGGAGCAGAAGCTTGGTCGGCGTCTGCTAAGCCTCGCCTGCCGGCACCATGTACACGAGCTGGTGCTGGAGAAGGCGTTCTCTATCTGCATGGGGCCGTCGTCGGGTCCTGACATCGGCATCTTCAACCGATTCAAGGAACGGTGGGCTTTCATCGACCAGAGCCAGCCGGAGCCGCCAACGCCCGACGAGCTGCCGCCCACCCTCCTGAACAAGCGGGACACACTTCTGCAGGAGTGGGCCGCGCTGTTCAACACCAGCCACCCGCGGGACGACAACAAGGAGATGCTGGAGCTCTTCATCGTCCTGCTGGGTGGCGAAGGCGACGTCCCGAAGGTGAAGTTCCGGCGACCGGGCCATGCACCGCGCGCGCTGGATGGCGCGTGCCATCTACGCGGCGAAGATTACGCTGTTCGCCGCCCAACTGGGGGAGCTCTGCTCGCCGAGCGAGCTGTCGCCTCGCCGGTCACTTCTTCCGTGAGTCTACGGACCGCTGGTTCGAGGCGCCCGTGGCTGCCTTCGCGCCGGCGAATGACTTGAAACTGGCCGCCGACCTCCGCGACTTTCACGATGCTGAGATCGGCAAGGCGTGCGTGAAGACCTTCTCCCGGCACTTCTGGTACCTGAGCGAGCCACTGGTCGCCATGGCTCTCTTCGACCACCGCTTGCCAACCGCCGAGAAGGGGCTGGCGGAAGCGATGCAGCGGGAAAAAGGATCAGAGGAACCGCCGAAGCACAGCACCGTCTCCGACGCCCGCCTCGCCTCGTCCACGCTAGCGTCGTTCGGAAACCAGGCGTCCGGCGCCCTCCTCGACACCGTCGGAGCGGAGAGGGCGTTCCTCTCGAAGGAGCCGGAGGAGTGGCCGAGTGACACAGAGTTCGTCGCGGCGTCTCGGCACGTCGCGAGCCTACACGTCACCAACGACACGGCGGAGCGAGGGGGTGGCGCTGTTCCAGTCCTTCAACCTCAGCCTGACAAAGAACGAGGATCAGCGCCAATTCCTCTTGCAGGTCGTCGAGAGGCACCGTCGACAACAGCCAGGAACATCGAAGGCTTCCCTTCCCCGGCCAAGCGGAAGACAATGAGTGGCTTGGGCAACCATGATACCCCCCGCCCCTAGAGGGGCTAATACTCGCTTTGAAGAGCGAGGGGGACCAGCAGCCCAGCTGGAGGAAGGGGAGGTCTTAAAAATACTTCAATATTGCCAACAATCACCCAGAGACGATGTCCTTCCTTGTAGTCCCTATCGGAGTCTATAGGGGGAACAATCAATCGACTTGCGCCACCTTTAAATATACTTCGATTGCGCTCAAATTTTACACACGTTGTTTTCTAACCACCCCACAGTATTCCACTAAGGGCCGATAAAAAAATCCAACTTTCGTTTTTTATTGGCACCTTAATATATATATATATATATTTATTTATATAAATACATATATATATATATATATATATATATATTATATATATATATATATATATATAATAATATATTATATATATATATATATATATATTCTTACCTTGAATCCATTGAAAACTCCTTTGTATTTGGCTGGATCGACCTGATCCTGCACTTGACCAGATCCAGAGGCACTACAGCAGTGTGAGTGATGCCACAGCTGAGCAGGCCGCCAAACCCACACAGGCATAGTACTTGCCTGAGCCATACTCACAGCTCTGCTGCTCTGTAAACAATACTCAAGATAATTTTCAAGAGAGAGAGTTCAAGTGTGTACATAGCTTCATAATCATGTCTTTTAAACATTTAGAAATGTGATAACTGGTTCCCTGACAGAAAGTGAGCCTATGTGAATACTTTGAAAATGCTGCTTTAATCACAACATTTCTCCTCACACCTACCAGCCACTGGCATACAAACACTACTACAATTCACTACTACTACTACTGCACACACCTAATCTAACTACATAGAATATGTAGAGGTTGCAGGTTGTGCAGATTATATGTTAAAATGAAATGTGATTGAGTGGGAAGCATTGAGGAAAGAATATGATGGTACAGAAGTCAAAATGTGACCAAGATATCTAATAGGTTTGCAGGATATGAATTTTCACATTTTCAGTCCCATTTTCACCACCCAAACGCAAAAAATTCTGACAACATTTTCCTCTGTCAAATGTGAAGAAAAGCTAATGGTAACTCCCTTTTGCCAGGTTTGGGCATGTTGTGTATTTTTTTAATTGAAATTGGCCAAAAAAGTAACAAAGATATAATTTG
This sequence comes from Chionoecetes opilio, assembly GCA_016584305.1. Classification (NCBI taxonomy): domain Eukaryota; kingdom Metazoa; phylum Arthropoda; class Malacostraca; order Decapoda; family Majidae; genus Chionoecetes; species Chionoecetes opilio. The sequence continues at coordinate 7,336 of JACEEZ010026455.1, forward strand.
AGGGTAAATAACTTGTTAAAGAGCTATTAGTAACGGCTGTACCAGTCATATTTAAGATAATTAAACTATTAATACATAAAACAAAGTAAGGCTTCAAACTATACAAGAATGTATAGAAGGAGCATTGCTGCTACAAACTCAATTAGAATGTGGTCACTCCTTCCTAATGGCCACTGACACATTACCTTGTCAATTATATCCGGTTGCTTGGTTAACCCCTTGAGGCCCAATTTGAATTGGCTACCATTAGATGCTTTTTAGTGAATATAAACAATATTTTATAGATATGACCTGTTTAGTATACGTCTTGACCACTAGCTAATTTGGTATATTCAGTTATTTTTCGTAATTAACAACTACAAACAACATACATGGCTAACAACATACAATTTTTTATAGCAAAGGAAAGATCTGGGTGTGAAGGGGTTAATAGCAAATCCAGTGTTGATGATGCATTTTATCTAAATCTTGTATTTCCCTTAATCTATTGTGTCATGACATTTCCAGGTTTCCTATAAATATGTTCAACATTTTGTTTCCCCATGACTCCTCCCCATCTTCTATATGCCAATCCTTCCAGCATGCTTCCTTGCAGTTGGTCACCCATCGCCATTATGTCACTACTTTTGTCAATGATTCTTCCTGGTGTCTTTAAGCATTCCTTCGTGTGTGTGTCTATACCTGCCTGTCTAGTTTCTTTCTCTCTACTCCTCACCAGCATTAGCAGCAGAGATGGAACGGCCAGCAACTAGTTGATTCTGTGGAGCATCACAGTGTGCCTCCACCGTCCGTCTGAATGGAGTATTCTTGGCAGCTTCCCACAGGCCACTGAACATTTTGACTCTGGTCAGGAATGAGAAATAAGTGAATGTAGAATGGAAAATCAGTAAAGGTTGAAGGATATCACTGCAAAACAAAGTAGATATAGCTGGTAAGCAACTGAGCTAAAAATCATGTACATAATCAAAATCAGTATACTCCATATCCACCATTCCAAGGACATATGGCAGCTCCCTTAATTAATCTCTTGAGACCCAGAACGTAATTTTCATTGTAACTTGACTACCATTAGACGATTTTTAATGAATATGAGCAATGTTTTATAGATATGACCTGTTTAGTATCCTTGTCCACTAGTTAATTTGGTATATTCAGTTACTTTTTGTAATTCTATGGCTAACAACAGACAATTTTATAGAGCAAAGGAAAGATCTGGGCATAAAGGGGTTAAAAGTTGTGCACATTGCCTCTTTAGGTTTTGCCCTCGCCACACCATGAGGCAATGATGCCCGTCATGGCCGACACCAAGAAGGTTGTGGCTCATGACTTCATGCACAAGCATGTGACTGTGAGTGTTCCAGAAGCTACTCATTATCCAAAAGTAAAGTGACATGGGCTGTGGAAGGTCATCTATTATCCAATCATTTGAGGATTCCGATATTAAAAAAAAAATCATGTCATGAAGTCGCCCACACTCATGCAAAAATGTAACATTGTCCTTTTATTCTTTTTTTTTCCCGTCATCTCTTTTTCTGTTTCACTTTTTCATAAATATCAAACTATACAACTATTTTCCTGGCCAAAAACAATGTATAATATTAACAATGCTAATCCCAAGTAAATCTGATAAATTCCTGATTTTATCTGAATATTTGAAGGAAAATTTTCACTTGTACAATAACTGCAATTCAAGCCACTCACTGTACAATTCACTACATATGTGAATAAACCACAATAAAAAGTATTCAATAATTACTGTATTTGATGTATGAAACACAACTGTACCCGCAGGTGATCCCTGTCTTACAAAGTATTGAGTGGAAGTTAGAGAATCTTTTTTTTTTAATAATTATCATATATTTATTGAGTCTAGGCAGGAACTATAGGGGCAAAAATTATAATTTTAATAATATAGTCTCACACATCAGAAAATATGTTATCATGCAAGACTACAGGATAGTTAATCTGTACAAACATAAAAAACAGTAAAGGATACTACAATAATTAAATTCCAGCATTTGTCCTTTCTAGCATATACTACAGTACATTCAAATAGTACATATTTTTAATGGTAATCCATTCAAGGCCCAAACCCAAGACCAAAGATGCCATCCAACAATCTTCTAAATGCACAAATATCATACAAAATCCTAAATACAAAGCAAACAAATTGAAAATTACATAATTTTCCCACTGAATATCGTAACTGTCAATCAGGGATAAAATAATGGTACAAAAAATTTACATCAAAAAGTACACTGTACGTCAAAGGTGGGCATCGCAATTTTTTTCTTCCAATTCTGCAATCGCAATTCCGACCTGCACCAGTCCGCAATTTTTTTCAGATAGGCCTTTTCACAATCGCAATTCTGCAATTCCGCAATTTTTTTCAGATAGGCCTTTTCGCAATCGCAATTCCGCAAACTAATTTTGACACCTACAAAATTATAAAAACAAAACATCTACAATTTAAAAAAAAAATGTCTCTAGACTCTTAAACACCTATAATTAAAACAAAAAATGTCTCTAGACTCTTTATTAGTGTTTAATACTTCTGTATTCCTATTCTGTTTCTGTCTATATTTGTTACTTGTCCTTCACAATTAAGTCTGTCTCTTTTAGTGTTTTTCTTTACTTTTACACTTCACAGTCTACTGGCTAGTAATCACTAATCTAAGTAATCTTCCTCCTCCTCCCCCGCACTTTGAAGGTGGGGACAAGTCACAATTATTGCGATTGCGTTTCAAAATTTTGCCAGTCCGCAACCCGCAATTCCGCAATTTTTTCAGGCATCAGCAATTGCGCAATTCCGCAACCGAATTACCCATTCCGCAAGTTGCGAATTGCGGATTTGCGGACTAAAATTGTGGAATGCCCACCTTTGCTGTACGTACACCCGATTGCCGACTTACAAGCCAGACACCTATGAGAATTTGATGATACAGCTATGTGAATTTTTACCCTAAATGGCTCGGTGAGTGATTTAAACTAATGTTAAGAATATGGTGATACATGCCTTATATATTTGATTTCATGATCATGTAACCTTAAGCAGGGGTCCCCAACCTGCATCCCACATGCGGCCTGCGAGGCCATTTCGTGCGGCCCGTCAGATAATTTCCTTTTGTTCATCGGTGCGGCCCTCCATCATTCCAAAAGTGTGTTGAAACATCTTTTTTCTCAAGAGCGAGTTTAAGGATAGGTTAAGTTGTGGTTAGGTTAGGTTAGGTTAATTGGTTAGTTCAGGTTAGGTTAGGTTATGTATATTTTTATACGAGTTTAGTCTTCTTTTCTCTTTGCAGATGGCTTCCCCTTCTAAGAAACGAAAGTGCAAGGATGAAAAGCGTGTTTTCAACAGCTCGTGGGCGCGCTACTTCTTCGCCGAGCGAAAGGGAAAGCCATTGTGCCTCATCTGCCATGACCTGTGTCGTGGTGCAAGATACAAGGTGAAGAGGCAACTTCGAAACCTTCACGGGGGCCAAGTTGCAAGATGTCCGCGCTGACAGGAGGAGGAGGTCTCGTCCTGTCCTCCCTTCTGGAGAGCAGACAACTAACGCTGTTCAAGAAGGCCTTTTCAACGCAGTCGGAGCAGCACACTCCTTGCCACGCTACCGGGTTTGAGCACGCTGGGTCGACCCGGAGCCTCAAGCCACCTATCGCCGACTGACGAGTTCTCAAGTAGTGTATATGGCCACTGTGGATCTGGAACAGTATTGTCTCCGGGCCAGAATCGTCCCGGTGGGTGTTCATTCAATCAGCCTCTCCGCCTCCCCATCACCCGCCGCTTCGGGGAGTGGCCTCCAACGTTCGCGTCTAAACCCTCGGAACGTTGTCAGGTGTGCGCTACTTCTCACTGGCCTTGGACAAGTCTATGATGTGAAAGGACAACTGCCCAACCTGGCGATCTTCTTCCGTGAGTGCAGACAACCTGGATGTATGGAGGAGTTCCTGCAGCTCGTCCCGCCAGGGTACCACCACGCGGTGCCGATGTCCTCTGTGCAGTGTTTGAAGTGTGTGAACGAATTGGGATTGGACTTAGCCAAGTTGTCCGCATGACCACGACGGTGCCCCAACTTGGTTGGCTCCACGAAGGGATTTGCTTCGCTCCGTTGGCGAAGCATGCCGCGACTTGGGCCATCAACAGGACATTGTGCAGATTTCACTGCATTGTGCACAGAAGCACCTGTGTTGCCAAGTTGCGACTGCTGTCCTGACTCATGAGCATCGGGGTGAGAGCAGTGACTTTGGTGTTGGCAAAGATGACTCAACTATAACCCGGCCATTTCCGGGACCTGCTTGCCGTTGCCAAGGCGGAGTATGGCGACCTGGTTCTACTTCTGCGACGACGCTGGATCAGCGCCGCGTCTCTTTCTAAAGCGGTCTTTCGACCTCATAAATGCAGCTGTCGGATTCTTGTCTCCAGGAGCTGAAATTCCCGCAGTTTGAGGAGCGCCTGGGTTGCCGATCTCGCTTTTCTCGCCGACCTGACCCACTCCACCTGAAAAACCTGAACCTTCAGCTCCAAGGCGAGATTCCTCGTTCCCGGACATGATGTCAAAGGTCACGCCTTCGAGATGAACTCAGCTATTGGAGTCCTCATCTGTGAAGAAGGACTTCACCCACTTCTTCTCGAAGTTGGCGTCAGTTAAGCCCACCATCACAGAGAAATACGTGGACGCGTTGGGGAATTGAGGAAAGAGTTTGGCAGCCGTTTTGCTGATTACGCGCTACATCCTCAGAGCTGAAGCTGTTCAGCGCATCCTTCGATGCGACCCAGAGTGTGCCCCCGCTGACCTCCTCTCAAGCTCATGAGCTCCACCAGTGCTCCGCGAGCTCGCTCAGTTCAACGGATCCTCCCCCCCTCCCTTCTGGCAGTCTCAAGTCGGCAACACGTCAATTGCCGGCCCTGGTACAGAACGCGATGAAAGTGTCGTCGATGTTTGGATCAACCTACTTGTGCGAAGCCTGTTTGCAATATTAAACTGACAAAATTGAAGACCCGTGCACAGCTCACAGATGACCACTTGGACGGATCGTTCCTCATTGCCGAGTGTTATTCACATTACCCCTGGATTTTGATAAGCTTTGTGCTGAGAAATATCACCAGTGTCCTCATTAATAATTCTTTGAAATTTTTTGTTCTGTATATGTGGTTTCAGTTTTTATTGGTGCGGGCGGCCCTCGGGCCCTCTCGGACTTGTCGATGCGATTGGGGGAACCCTGCCATGGAGGTCCCGGCTGAGAAATACGAAAATAATCGGGGAAAAACTAAAAAGACTGAAAAAATTCTGAGCAATGGCAAACACCTTTAGTTAGTATAATTCCAAGTTTTAGCACAAAACCCTAATTCTTAATTTACTCCTTATGGAGTAAATTAATGGAGTAACTAACTCCGTTGCTCCTATCTATAATTTCCTTATGGTCTGTTTGATTGCAGTCAGCAATATTTAACCATAACTTGGGTTATCGAAACCGAGTCTGCTGAAATCCTCAAAGAGTCAACCTCGAAGGCACTAAGAAAATCCCTCTCCAAACAAGATTCACAAACCTCTTTAATTAAGGGTTGGGGGCCTCCAAACGGGGAGGTTGTGTCCAGGGGCGCCGAGAGAATTGAAATGTGCCTGGGCAGGGCTAGTTTTGGCCCCATGGCAGTAGGTAGGTTGGGTGGTCGCCATAGTAACGTATAGGTGACCAGAGTTCATAGTGCGTCGTCCTGCTAAGTCGTCAAAGGAGTATTTTGGAAGCTAGGGAGAATAATGCAGATTTTGATTGCGGATTATCTAAAAACGGCTGACTGGATGCAAAAGTGACAACATATTGTTGTATATATTCGATATTGGGCTATATTTTGACTGCATTTAAATCAGGAATATGAAATGGTCTGGAACGATTACTTTAATTTTTTCTATCACCTTCATGCCTTCCCTCCGAGGGCCCCCCCTGATAATCCCTCCCTCACACCCGTCATACCTTCCCTTACCCCTCTTAAATTAAACTAAACCTTTCAGCCCTCATTCCTTCACCCCCTTCAAATTTTGGCAATATTACATTTCACACAACAGCACGGTTAAACATATTATAATCCTGCGAAATCAATAGTAAAGTAAAATCCTACTACAATATCAAGATTAAATACAGAATACATATTATTGCACATCATTTGACAAGGGCATTGCACTTTCCGTTGCTGTTCCTTCCTCCCTCTTGCAAAATTATGAACACAACATCAAATCAAGAGATCATGTAGTTGACTCAATACTGACTCTAGCCAGGTCCACAAGTCATGCTTGGTTCATTGTAGCTCAGACAATTTTTTTTTATCAGCTTGAGTGTTGCTGAATGAGACACTCTGCAAGAGTTGACAGTGGCAGGGATTTTGAGCAGAATGCGCAGGCTGACAGATCAATTGGTAAGAGCCCTTCTAGTCTGCACTCTGTCAAGCTCTCAAAAGCTGCATAGGCTTAGTTGGTTCTGCCCAAAATTGAGCGATGACTGTTTGTAGTGCTTCTTTCCACCGACGATATCATGACTGTATTGGCGGATACTTATCTGCCGTTGGATTTTGATTTAAGGTTGCTCCTTTGCTGATATTGTCAGGACCAGAGGAAACAAGAGTTTTTCAGAAATAATTCTTGGCACTTTGATTAAGGTCAGTCAGCCAATTAATTAGTCAATAATATATATATAACGCAGACTTTCAGAAAAATTCTTCTTCAGGTGACTGCATCTCTTATTTTGTTCTGCTACATTCTGAACTGCTGTGCCATCACCCTCATCATGCAATCTTGTTTGCGTTTAGGTCCAGCTACTTTAGACCACGACCACGATACATTTTCACCTTGATTCCATGTTTGAAGCAACTAGCTTTGCTTCATTCCACATAGATTTTCAGTTATTTTCTGAGATCTGTCGGGTTACAGCAAGCCCCTCTATGTTTTGATGGGTCCTATGGGCCCATCAAAGCTTCAATGGCCCCCCCAGAACCCCATGGCCCCAGGGGTAATGTCCGCGGCAGCCCCCCTCTCGGTGGCCTGAACAAATACTACTACTACTCACCAACACCACCTTTCCCCCATTCACCAAAGGAAAACATAACAACGGAACGTCATTTAAAACTGCGTGATGACCTGGATTTCAGGATGTAGTGACATATACCACATATTAATTAGTATCCACCTACACACCACACCGTCCGTCCCGATGGGTCGAGTGGAAGACCATTGGCGTGCCATTCTGTGGTTACCGGTTCGACTTTTATGTACAGTGTACTAAAGTTATTCTATAATATAATTATTACTGCAAATTATATAATAGTTGCGTGCTGAACCTGGCGTGGGGCGGCCGCGCGTCGCGTCGTCTTTTTATTTTCTTCCCTATTGCTTTCCTTAAGAGAGAAGCACGGGCTAAATAAAAGCCCGTCAGATTTTTCGGTGATTTCGGTTCGGTGGGGGGGGGGGTTTACGAGGAACAGGCAGCGAGTTTAGGTAAAGGAGAAAGAGGCAACGCACGTGCAGCCCGTACATAATCCGCTCATGGGAGGCAGGATAGATGGTTAAGTGAGTGGAGCTGGACAGTGGAGCAGGTAGTCTCAAGGTGGATTTTGTGGCTCTCTGCGCAACAGAGTGAGGACAGGGGAGGGCATCACCAAGTTTTGGGTGAGCAAAGGTGGAAGCCGAGCCTTAGTTTGGATCAGCTGTACGCACTAACAAACAGGTGGAGTGGAACCGGGAAAGGTAGAGGGTGAGGCGTTTGTCTTGATGCTGTGATGTACCGTGTGTCAGAACGAGAGCCATGCTCCACAGCGTCGTTGAGTAAGAAGTTGGAGCCTGAAGTACAGCTCGGTTGACAGAAGACTTTATCTGGGCGAACTGGGAGGAGGGGATTTCAAGGTAACTTCCGCACTGTGTTGGCTCTGCGTGCTTGCCTATCTGCTCGTTCGTTACCGAAACACTGACATGGCTTGGCACCTCAATGAAGGAAAACTCTGAGTCTTTAGGCGATACGAATGTCGAGATGGCTTGGGGGTGAGAGAGACAGGATGGACATTGGCTTAGAAGTGTGGTAGCATTAAGGAGTGAGAGCAGGGGTGGTTGGTAGTGAGTCAGTGAAAAGGGTGAATTTTCAGGAACGGGGTGGACTCACAAGCATGGTGAAGGGCAGATAGCAGCGCCACAAGTTCCTCTTGGAATGCAGAGGAATTGTCAGGGAGACGAAGTGATCGCTGGAGAGGCAACCACTGACAAAGGCGGAACCAGACATGCCATTTTCACCAGCAGGAGCCATCAGTTAAGTAGAAACGGTTGCGGGAGTAAGAAAGAGGGGAATTGTGGCTGGACTCTCTGACGGAGAGCCAGTTGTTGTTGTTTTGGTGAGTGCGAGACGGGAGAAATGACCTGGAAGAGGTCTTGGGGGCCCAATGAGCGAGCGGAAATGGTCTGGACGGCCACGATCCGGATACACGGACCAAGTCAGCCCCCCCCACCCCCTTCCCCCCCAAAAAAAGCAAGCTCTGTGCAGCATCACCATGGCGTGGACCCCAGTCTCCTCGGGGCGGGTTATTCGGTAGGGCGCTGGAAAGCCGTGGCAAAGGTGAGCCGCAAGAGTGGAGTTGGGCGGGTCATGAGGTACCTGGCCATAGCTAGTGCTGCTCTCGCGTAGATGTGGTGTCTGATGGTGGGGAGGTCCGCATTCTGCGAGCAGGTGACGATGCGTGCCAACGAGGAGCATCAGGATGGCCCGCATTGCATCATTCTGACCAACCTCTAGCGGATGCAATAGAGCATCCAGATGGCCAGGAAGGCGGGGGCAACAAGTATATCGATTAGAGACGAAGGCAGCTATAAAAGAGGCGGGTGATGTTGCAGGCGGCACCGTTGCCAAGCCCGAGAGAGGAAGAGAGAGCCTTGGTGCGTGCTTTACACGGTCTCGAACATAGCGGACATGTGTTGTGACTGACAATTTTGAGTCGAGCCAAATCCAAGGTATTGATGTGTTGGGGTGTACTATAGTACGTGTTACCGAGCTGGAGTGGCTGAGAGGTGGAGTGTTGGCCCAAAGGTCATATATGAGATTGTCCGGGTTGAGTTTGAGCCCAGAGAGGGTGCAGCGTTGTTGAGCAGTCTAAGTGCTGCTTGATACTGTTGATGTTGGTACCGTCCTCGGAAAAACGAGGGCAAGTCGTCAGCGTAGCAGAGAAGCTGAACGCATCTCCTATTATTAGCGGTGAACAGCCCTTCCATGAGGATGTTGCATAGGAAATGGCTAAGACAGCTGCCTTGAGGATGCTAGGCGTGGGGGCAATGTTTGAGAGCCTTCCTTGAAGCGCACCTGGGCTGAGCTATCTGTGAGGAGTCAGAGAGCATTGAAGAAGCGCCACGCACATCCCTTTGATGGCGGAAGTTCCAGGATGCGGAGGGATTTGCTAGTTTCAAAGCCTTCTCGAGGTCTAAAAATATAACACAAGGCATGACCGGAAGAACGCAGGGCCCGAAGAAGGTCATCAGGCACGTAGTTGTGCTCCTGTTCGCCTGGTTAGCAAAGGGAGGGGTGAAAGCTCGCCAATCTGCAATTTCAGACGCACCAAGAACCAGGCGGATCATCCAGGTCTTAAGGGGCAACTGAGTAGAGACATTCGGTCCCATGGCTCAAGGGTCCTTTGGGCTTGGGATAGGCGTGGATGGTGGCAGTTTTGAGGGAAGCAGGCAACGTTACAGTGGCAGGGAGAGGTTGAAGAGTGCAGAGGGCAGCCTTGCCCTTGAGGCTGAGGTGATAAGAGCATAGAGTAGGTACGTTGGGTCGGTACCGGGAGCGGTGTCTTGCCTGTTGTGCAAGGCCGAGTCCAACTCATCTGTGGTGAATGGGGCAAATCAGACTCCGCTTTCTTCTGCACAGGCAACGTGAATGGTGGCAGTGGCGGGATCATCAAGCAGTTGTTGCATATGCCGGTCTCAGAAGGAAGAGGGCTGGGGAAGTTGCGGGCAGCGAAAAGTTCGGCCAGTCTTTCGGCTTCCCTCAGCTGGAGCCGATGAGTGGGCAGTGGAGGAGGACCAGAGGAGCATATGGCCCGAACTCGTCCTCCAATACATCCGAGGGTGTGTGGTGAAGAGTACCCTGGCACCATTGGATGGAGATCATGGCTGCTGAGGCGGGTCTTGACTGCCTGTGCATGGCAACAACGCTTTGGGAGGTAGCTGCGGGTTGAAGGGAAGGGTGGCAGACGGAACTGTTTGCGAGTGGCATTAACCGCGGTGATTTCCTCAAGCCTGGGCAGTAGATCCAACGGTCCTTAAGAGGCGGCATTGGTTTTGCTGACAGAACATGGAAAAGGTGGGCTGCTTGAAGATGATAGCATAATAGCCTTTCTGCTTGGGCGTCAAGAGGTAGGGTGTGGAGCCTCTATGGTAAAAAGATCCTCAGATGAGCTCAGAACAATCCCCATTTGGCATCTCGCATATGAACGCCCCGGGCAAAAAATTTTGGGGGTGGCGGTGTGAGTTGGAGCAGAAAGAAACGTAAGGTTATCAAACCCAGCCCCCCGAAGTGATCCTGGTGAGGAAAGGGATGAATCGCCCATGAAGACCTGGGGGCTAGGCAGGCGATACATGGCGAGGTCCAATCTGCCTTCCGTGATGTGTGGGTATAGACAGATCGTTAAAGTGTGACCTGTCAGAAATCATGGCAGCATCCCGTGTGGGGGACGACCAGCCCTCGATTTGCTGGTACGAGAGGCAGCAATGGGTGATTGCATTAGGTCACCCCTAGAGCCAAAACCGTGACAGCAAGAGCAAAAGGTCAGCAAGGTCCCAAAGTGGCCCGTGGAGTGCGTAAAAAAGACAATCGGGGCTCTGAACGGATGACGACACGTGACAAGTGTCGCACGTCGTGTCCGTCCATTCCATCTGAGACTCCGAGCAGTTCCTGTGTCTCGTGACCGGAAGGGACAGGCTCTGTCAGTGACGGCCCGCACGGTGGGCGGGTGGCGCTGGTCTCGTCAGAGCAGGGCCATGCATGAACACTTGTTGTCTTCCAGCATCAGGGTGGTAATCATAATAGCAACAATAATAAAATAAGTATATATATATATCATCATTGCCACTTAGTAGTCGTAGTAATAGTATTATTAGTACATAGATAACAACTTTAGTCGCCACCTGTGCCGCTAATGTCGCCAGCCACCAAATATTACGAATCACTAGAATTAGAGCATCACTACTGATTTGTAGGTGCCACTGAAGAATGATACACAGAGTTTATATCATGACTGTATAATCTACCCTGTTTCGTGTTGTTTTTTATCGCTTGTGTAGCTGCAATCTTATACGGTTTCAAATTTCCCTACTCATTTTTTTTTTTTTCGCTACGACACGACGGCGGGAAGGACACTCAGAACATAACACTAATGTCGACCGTATTGTTGGTCGCCCCTCTGTTGATATTTTTGTCATTTATTCATGTATAGCCATATATAATACAGATGAAGACATAAATACAGACTCTCCAGATGGACCCTTATAAGGCCGGTTTCCCACTACCCCGCGTTCTACGTCCAGCCGTTGCCGTACCACCCGCCCAACAATGACATCACCATATCACCGCTTGAGTGTTTTAGTGGTACTCCGGGTCCACAGTTTGCAACCTCCTCGAGCGGATGCATGCTGATGTGAGATGACTGGATTTTAATTTTGTAACGGCAGCCGTACGCGTTAAGGTCACTTTTTTGGACGTCATGTTTGGGAGGGTGTACGACTCACAGCTAGCAACATGTTCGCACAGCGTGGTGTGTGTGCCATGGTGTGGAGAAGGCAAGGGGGGCTAGAGATGAAAGGTGGGAGAAACAGGGGTAGACGTAGGGTCGTTGTGTTATGAGAATGGGGGAAACGGGGAGTGGGGTTGTAATAAAGAGGGGGTGTTTGGTGTGGGTGGGAAATGGGGGAGAGGAGTTGGGGATGTAGAAGGCGTTGGTTTTGTTTGTTTGGCGATGTGAGTGGTTAAAGGGGGGTGCGGTGTCACCCAGTGGATGAGGGAGTCGGGAGGTAGAGGGTCCGAAGGGGGGGGGGGGTCCCCCTCCATGTGGTGAGGGAGTAGGGGGGTAAGGGAGTCCGAGGGGGGGGTTTCACCGGCGTGGTGATGGAGTGGGGAAGGGAGTCAAGGGGGTGGAGTTTAATGTGAAAGGGGGGAGAAGTAGGAAGGGGGTGCAAAAAGGGGGAGAAGGTGGGTTGAAGGCGCGTGTAAAGTTTTTTATAATCGTCACGATAGACATAATGACATGATAGTGTCACGAAGCTGCTACATAGTAACGATAGCGTCAGCGATAGACTTTAACGATAGCGCTGCGTTTGGGTACAACAGCGGGGAGCTGTCCCGAATTTTTAGTGTGCACTCACTAACTTTTTTTGTGGCCTCGTCAGAGCGCGTCACGAGCGTCACGATCGCTCACGATGGAACCCATAACCACTCTGCCAGGACCATGACGGCGCTGCGCATTGTATTCGTTGGCGCGCTCATGGTTCCATTATGGAATGTGTGAAGGGGGCTTAATTTACCATCTATTTTGAGAAAATCGCGTTTCTGCCGTGTCCTCCGTGGCGCCTTTTGAAAAATAACAATAATACTAAGGGGTGTGTGGCAAAATAAATTTATAATGATTATAATATAAAACAACAATAGTAATATAATAATAATAATAATATAATATATAATAATATATGTAATGTCAATGGTATTAGAATGATATGTTATAAGAGTTATAGGTAATAATAATAATAACTCCGGATAAAATAATCATCGCATAGTAGTGAGACTAACACATAATATTGATAACATAATGATAATAGAATCAAATGATAATAATAATGATGATGATAATAATAATAATAATAATATTGATATGATCATAATAGATAACTGATACTACCATCATACTAACTACCCATCATACTACCTAGATGCACACACAGCACACATACTGGCCCACTGGTACTGGGTACCCATACTGGTGTACTCCGTAGTGTGTGGTTAGCCACGCCGGTTCACAACCGAGAATACCGGGTTCGATTCCCCGGGCGGTACGGAAACTATAGGCTGTTTCCTTAAGAACCCGAGCCCCTGTCCCCCAGCAGTAAATGGGTACCGGTGTCAGCCGGGGGTTTGTGACCCCCCTCCCGGGGTGGTGGCTTCGGCCTACACTAAACGCACTAGTGATGAATTGGATAAAAATTTGATATGGAGACGGGGGGCATCGATCGTTTGCTCTGCCCTGTAAAAATAAAATTAGATGAATACATCACACACACACCACATGCACACACAGTAATCTACAGTGCACCACAACACAGACACCCACCCACCCACTACTATCTATGGTAAGTATGGATGATAACAATGATATCAATTGTAATAATGAATATTAGCATAGCACTACTAATAAGAAATTGTGGATGGGTGATAAGTTGGGTGCTGGTCAATAACGAATAATCAATGAAAAAAAAACCCAAGGATATGGTATATATATATATATATATATATAATATAATATATTAATATAATATAATCTAATATAATATAATATATATATATATATATTAATATAGATATTCATGGTGTATCATATATATCTATATTATACAATGTGGTATTATCATACATTCAGTCGCCACTATTTCTTCCAACATTTACCCCTATACCCCCCCCTTTCGTGAGGTCCCACCCTCGATATCTTCTCCCTACCCTCACCCATCACTGGAGCAAGGCGTGGTGGGGTAGGAAAGGAACGGTAGGGAAGGTGAGATAATAATGAGACGTGTCTATGTATTTTGGTGTGAGAAAACTTATAATACCAAGAGAACTACTGAAATGGATCTAATGTGTGGTTTACGAAGCAGATACTCCGAGAGCGAGACCGCAGATCGAGTAAGGGGCGATCTGAACAGAAAATTTTGAGTGGCTAAAGATTTAATAAGGAGCAGGTAGGAAAAAGTTCTTATGGCTTTAACCAGGGTATAAGAACAAGAATAATGGATTCAAGCTGGAAGGGCGTAGCTTTAGAAAGGAAATAGGGAAAAACCTGTTCACAAATGGGTGGTGTAATGATTGGAAATAGGACTTTGCTCACTCCTCGATCCCTCCTCCCCATTTCCCAATATTCTTGCTTGTGGTAAATGCTATAGAATGAATATGATAAGAAATTATGACCGAGAATTTGGTTCTTTGGTCATTTGTCAAGGGCCTAAATAAAACTGTGTTAATATTATCATCTCACCTGTCTATTTAATCTTAATCTACATATCTCTAGAAATGTCTGAAAAAAATTACTTCCTAGGATTTCCTTAGATGTTTGGTTTTCCTTATAAGTTTCCTTCTCAGGCCGTAAATTTCCTTAAAATAAGGAAATTTCCTGAAAGTGAAACACTGGTTCACCCGGTGTAAGCATCAGGATTGCCAGATGTTGGGCGTGGAGGTTTATGGCCAAAATAACAGATTTTTTTTTTTATGGAATAAAAAAGTATTTACATTTTTTATATTTATGTATATAATACAATGTATTTAAATACTCATTTAAGTATTTAATTACTGTATTTAAATACATGAAAACCTGATGTATTTCTAAATAATTTCTTATACACAAATGTATTTACATACCCATGTTATTCAATACTGCCCATCTCTGGCTATATTCTATCAAACGGTCTTCCACTTTGTCCCAAAAATAAATGTTAAAGGAAATTTGAATCAAATTATTTTATTTTCCTTATTTTTAGAAGTTACATTATACATATTAATACGGACACAAAAAAAAAAATGGCCTACGCAACATAACACTTTATTTTGGGGTGGTCCTATGCTGTACGGTGGGGTTAACGAATTGTTTAAAAAAAAGATGCCGACGCCATGGCAGCTTTATGGTGTGCGTGGGCCCTATGCCGGTTGGAGTGTCGGGCCCTGATGAAATGTGGGGTAAAATTTCTAGTCCTTTCCCGTCCTTATTAGGTTTTCTTTTTTTTTCCAGACGCTTCACCGACTCCCTTCAGATACCTCTAAAACGAATTATTAAAGTGTGGAAGAATGCCCCCTTCAAACGCCCCCCCCGCCCCCCCTCCCCCCCTACATTCCCCCCTCCCATGTATCCCCCCGCAAAATAAAATGTATAACCTAACCCGACTGCAACCTAACCAATAAACTCCTACGAGATCTTAATCGTGGAATTGACTAACAATTTTCCAGGGTTTGGTTAGGTAGTAATTTATTTGTTATTTTTTTAAATCTCTCCCCCACTTTATATTACGTTTAGAGGTATCTGAAGTGATTTGTGAAGGTCTGTATAAAATAAACGACTTATAAGGGCGGGGAAAGGACCTAGACATTTTACCAAATGTGATTCAGATTTCATATTAGTTTAATTGGAAACTTTTTCCATAGCCCATATTTTACATTATGTTGGTACTAATTTGTGGCCTAGTATGGTACATGGCAAGTTAAAAAAAAAAAACAGTGTCGAGCAATAAGAATGTCAAGCATGTCCAAGAATTTTTTTTTTTAACAGTATTTTTTTCCTCTGGGGTGCGGGGCCCCTTGCGGGAGCGGGACCTAGGCCATGTTCTACTCGTCCCCCCCCCCCTCTAAAGCCGCCACTGGCCGACGCCACAGGAAACGTTATTTAGGGGGGTTGTATGCTGATACGGTGGGGTTTAAGAATTGTACCAAAAAAGAAATGGCCGACGCTGTAAGAAACTTTATTTTATGGGGTCTGCTGTAAGGTTAATAATTGTCTGAGAATGGACAAGTAAAAAAAAAAACGAAAAAATCACAATACCGATAACCGGTATTATCTGTATTTTGGCACGGTATCGGTATACCGTCATCGTAACTGATACCGTTTGTGAGGACGTACCGGTAATTATTCCCTGTAAACCGGTATCAGACAATACCGGTATTTTCTTGTACCGCACAACCCTAAACCTCTGCGAGGCCGGAGTGACTGGGGCAGAAAAACTAGGGGCCGGAGTGAACAGGCCGGTGTTGATAAAATAGGTAACCGCCTGTTAAATAATTTCCACAAAACACTGCGACACCGCCCGTGTTGCCAGCTTATGGTAATTTTCCCCCCCTACTAAATAGATGTTTATCAGTATAAAAGGAAGGTAATACTGTTATCTTCGGAAATGCTAGTTCTATAATATTAGCAAAAAAACCGTAAACACACTAAAGAAAGGCCATTATGAGACTCATGAATATGCATGAACTTAATATTCTATTAAACTCTACGTCCATTAATACTTTACGAGAAACTTTTTAACATGGAGAATATGAAAGGAAGCGGAATTTCATTAGCTTTCCATTGATACGGTTTTGTTTTTCCAGATAAATGAATTAGCGCATGCATAATGGCTTTAACTAATAAATAACATCATGAAATCGTGTAATTTTTCCCGATTGATGGTGTTATTTATTTAGTTAACGCTCATTTATGCAGGCTGCTAATTCATTTATCTAATAAATAACACCATCAAATCGGGAAAAATTACCCGATTTCATGTGTTATTTATTTAGTTAACGCTCAATTTATGCCATGCTGCCTAATTCATATTATCTGAAAACTAATGTGTATCAATGGGAAAAGCTATGAAAAATTCCGCTTCTATTCAGATCCTCCTGTAAAAAGTTTTCGTAATAATGGAGGAGATTTTCACGTTCGTTTCAGGGCACACCAACTACTTTTTCTTGGCCCTACAATAGGTGTTTGTTCTAATGGTTCTAGTTTGATTTTGCGCAAATACCAAACCCAAAAAAAAAAAAAAAAAAAATGAACCTAACCTAACCCTTTGTTTTAATGAAACCTAAACCTAACCTACCTAAAACCTAACCCCACCAACCCAACCTAACCTAACCTTACAGTTTTAAGGAAACCTACCTTACAGGTGTTAAGGAAACCTAACCTAAACCCTTACAGGTTTTAATGAAACCTAACCTAACCTTAACCACAAAATATTTATTTTTTTTTTTGGTTTGCGCAAAATAAAACTAGCACCATTAGAAACAAGCACCTATTTAGGCCAAAAGAAGTAGTTGGTGTCTCTGAAAACGAACTTGAAACTCTCCTCCATTATAACCAAGTTTTTTGCGGCAAAGTATTAATGACAAAGATGTTTAATAGTTCATGCATATTTCTTTCTTGAGTCCTCATAATGGCCCTTTCTTCTTTAGTGGGTGGTTTTACGGTTTTTTATTTGGATAATATTATAGAACAAGCATTTCCGAAGATAACAGTATACCTTTCATACTGATCATATTTAGTATGGGAAGAATTACCATAACTGGCAACACGGGCTGTGTCGCAGTGTTTTGTGACTTTATTTACAGGCAGTCCTATTTTATGCAACACCGAAGAACTATAGGGGGCCGGAGTGACTTGTTTTCGAACAGAAACATGCAGTTGTCCATAATGTAGGCTTTAGGTGACCATAACGCCGCCTAGCAAGGTTACCCCAATATTTCACGTTACGGCCATACTAACGTTGCCTTGCACTGGTTGAGCTGACTAGGGGCTGCTGGTGTCGTCTGCCCGCTGCCTTGTAACCTTTCTCTCCCACCACCACACCGGCCCCTCCTTTGCACACTAAACTGTCCTTTTCCTCCTAACGATACACGATCCGAAATGTTTCACATGAATACTGAATCTTTTTTGAATAAGCCACTCAACACGATTCTAACTGTAAAGCTAATAATATGGGAGAAATTTGTGGCACTCACGGATTAAGATGGTCGTGCCTTCTTGCGCGACGGGATCAGCTCATAGGCCTCAGACTCAGCTGTGACACAGGCTCTCGCTTGACACCATAGTCCTCCGACCGGAAATGTTTGTTTATATATTTAATAAAATTAATTGATTTATTTTATCTTTTTCATAAGTGAGCTACATCCTACACTTCAAATTATCAGATGAATGACTAAAACGCATATCAAACTCCGCATTACTACCTTTGTATTTTAAACTGGTAAGTTTGAACTTCTATAGGTGTCCCCCCCCCACCACCCCCCCCACCCCCACCCACCTTGCAACGTGACGTCACAGCCGTTGTTGTGGCTGCGACATGGCCTCGGGAGATTGCGAAGCCTGGAGGACCAACAAACTCCCTTGCCGCCGCGTGTTTTGCCGCCTATGGTAATTTTCCCTACCAAATATATGTTTATCAGTATAAAAGATATACTGGTTATCTTCGGAAATGCTTTGTTCTATAATATTACAAATAAGAAAACGTAAAAGACACTAAAGAAAGGCCATTATGAGACTCAATAAATATGCTGATCCTTAATATTCAACCACTCCACTTCCATTTTAATATTTTGCGAGAAAACTTTTTACATGGACAATATCAATATAAGTGATTTTCATTAGCTTCCTCCATTGATATATTTCGTTTTCTGATAAATGAATTAGAACCTATGCATAAATTGTTGGCGTTACTAAATAAAATAACACATGAAATCGGGTAAATTTTTTTTCCCGATTGTGAGGTGTTATTTATTTTAGTTACGGCTCATTTCTACATGGTTCTAATTTATTTATCAAAAAACAAAATATTTCACATGGAAAGCTAATGAAAATTCCGCTTCTATTGATATTACCCATGTAAAATGTTTTTCGAGCAAAATATTAAATGGGAGCTGGAGCTGGTGAATATTAAGTTGATGCATATTTTCTTGAGTCTCATAAGGCCTTTTCTTTAGGTGTGTTTTTACCGGTTTTTTAATTGAAATATTATAGAACAAACATTTCCGAAGACAACAGTATATCTTTTATACTGATAAACATATATTTGGTAGGGGAAAAGTACCAATAAGCCTGGCAAACCCGGGAGGCAAGTGAGTTGTTGGTCCTCCAGCTCGCTCCGACGGGCGGCATTTGGCTTGAAAGAGGGCGGCATTTGGCTTGAAGTACGCTAGATCGTGACGTCCAGTGCAAGACACCTATTACGGATTCTAAACGAGAGCAACTCTCGCTAAACAGTAGCAAAGACATTCTACAACAAATACCATCGCTCCGGGGTGCCCTGTGGTGCGCGGTGAAATCGACCTCCGCGTGCGGCAGGAGTTAACACAGTGGTCTGCTGGCCCATTCAATTCCCTGCATGACTCTATCATATAGAATATGGTTTATCATAATAATATGATGTATATTTAATTCTTCGTAAATGTTTGTTCTATAATAATTATCAAATAAAAAACTAAAACACGAAAAATTCCATACGACTCTGAAGAAATATGCATGAACTTATTTCACTTAAATTCACTTAAGCTCTTTCGCCATTTAAAACTTTGCGAGTCAACATCTTCACGTGAAAAATATTATCAATAAAGCGCAATTTCATTAGCTTCCCATTTACTATTTCCGTTTTCTGATAATGAATTAGAATTAGAGATCATGCATAAATTCGTTATTAAATAAATAAAATCATCAATTGGGCGATTTTTTCCCGATTGATGATGTTATTTATTTACTTAATATTTCGTTTTTCTGATAAATAATTAGCAGCTGCATAAATTGCGTGTAACTAAATAATAACTTCATCAATCGGGAAATTACCCGATTGTGATTTTATTTTATTATTTAACGCTAATTTATGCATGGTTTTCTAATTCATTTATCAAAACTAAATATTAATGGAAGGTTAATAAAATTGCGCTTCTATTATAGATTTCATGTCCAAAAGTTTGACTTCGCAAGTATAAATAGCGAAGAGTTTAAATTAAATAATAAAGTCATGCATATTTCTTCTGAGTTCTTAATGACATTCCTTTCAGTTGTTTTTTACTGTTTTTTTATTTATATTATAATGAACAAACATTTACGAAGATATATTCATATATATATTGTATATCATATATACTGATAAACCATAGGCTATATGATAGCCAGTGCAGCAGTGAATGAGCCAAGCTACTGGTTACAACCCCTGCCGCACGGCAGCGGTACAGACCGTCGGCGGATAACAAAAAGTTGCATTAGAGGGAGCCCGAGTGAGGGTATCTTGTTGTAGATTCTTTGATATAAAGGAGAATTACAAAAATTCATAGCGCGTTTTCCGCGACACGCTCTGGCCCGGTCTGGACTGACTAGTCCCGGGCGGCCACTGTTTTCGCGAGTCGGATTGGACCGGGGCCTGGAACGGGCGAGACTGGTCCAGGCCAGCGAGCAGGACCAGGTTGAACTAGTGTGGTGAGAACTGGCGCATGCGCACTACAGTCAGCGGGAAGATGACCAGGAATCTTCCTCGTGCTCTGATAAACATGAAACACCATGATGCCGCCATACGACTAAAGTAATTTCACGAAAAATTACATATTTCGCAATTTGCTGAAACTATTTTAGGAAATGAATGTACCGTCAACAACACTATAGTCCGCCACTGCACTACTGTCACCGAAGGCGCCTATTTACGAATTTTTACATCACTACACAGACTTGTATGTGTCCACGGAGGACCTGTACCCAGCTAACATCACCGGCGGGCCTACGTAACTGTAGAGCGGCGAACGGCGACCCCGGCGGCAAATTTACCTCCGGCAGCCCTCCGAGGCCCGCTGGTGTATTTTCAGACGGGATAATTTACTATGTTTGAAAATTAATGTGCAGAATTTCAAGAATTGAATATTTCTATGTATAAGCATTTTTAAACAAGTTATATGATATCTTGCTGTAGTATTAACATCCCAGTAGTGACAAGCAGCGGCAACTTGACGTCAATCCTCCGGAAGGGCTCCGCTGGTACGTATTTGTAAGTGTTAAATTTTCATTTCATATTATATATATTAACACAGTAATATACTAGTTCTCATATTCGGTAAACCATTACTAATCATGAGGCCTGTTCAGCTAGTTAAAAAATTGTTATTAAAAGTTTTTATATAGTTTATAGACGTCAATTATCATATTTCAGTTTATTTTCAAAATTTCCAGCTTAATCAGGAACCAACGAGAGATACATAGAAATAAAGATGAGATACGTACATAGGAAGGAGTTTACATGGAACAAGGTTATCAGTTTAGTCTATGTGTGCAGCTAGTAATCATATAAAAATAACATTTGAATTATCCGAGCAAGATTAACGGGATAACACAAAGGTCATATTTTCCCTTATTTCAATCATTTCCAACATATTATCAACACATATCATACTCAACGGTACACCTAATAAGGAATAATGTAGATCATGGAGAATTAACATGGATATCATGATTTAGAATAGAATATTATTTGAAATCATTACGCAGCTATCATGCACTAAACTGCCAGACGTAGGGAGCCATTTACAAAGGGTTAAAACCCACACAGGCCTAAATTATTACCCTTAACCATGTTGAATAACATGAATGAGAACTTAGTTATAACATGTTTTCGCTCCTTCATTATGTCGAAATAACCAGTGGTTCTCAACGCTTTTTCACTCCCTTCCCCCTTCATGAAATTCTCAACATTCGTGTGGCTCCCCGTTCATTTTCTCCGAACCAAATCCCACCCCGCCAAAAAAGGTAAAAAAAAAAAAATAAAAAAAAAATGTTGATGAAGAGAACCCCTTGCTTTATTACAAAGTTTACAGTCCCAATTATCTTATATTTGATAGACTCTGTGATATCTTAACTTACATCACTGGCCCCTACAAAATACTAGCGGACACAAGCAAAATTTGAATCTGGTTTTGGGAAAAAGTTCAATTACTCTGCATATTTTATCACACATCAGTGGAAGCCTGATATTGTTTCTTTTCAGTCTTTACGAATCCGAGGTTGTGTCACTGACAATCGCACATCTCATGTCGGGTCCACATCCAATCGTTCCGGCTCTTATTCTTGATTTTGTAAAGGGTGGAGAAACCAGACTCCGCCCCACATAAATAGGTAGTTGAAAAAGGCAAGAGTAATCCGAAGTGCAATCTCACTGACTTTTTTTGGACATGACTGATGCATTGAACACCAGAATACTTCAGATTTTTATCTTCATAGAGAATTTGCATCAAGAATCATGGTTTGAGATCAAGGAACTCCTCCCTGAACATCACGGGAATGGTATAATGATCAAGAGTGCCAGAGATGGATCATTACCAACTTCCCGTCTTCTCCTCGAATTCTGGGAAGAGTACCTATTAAGTTCACTTTCCAAAGATCTCAGATGCTGAGTGATTCAGTTTTAAGTAATGGGTCAAGCAGACTATCTCTTTCCATTCCTCGTCAAGGAGCAACTGAAAGGTTGTTCAACATGGCACATTCCCAGGCACCGACTTTCCTTTGCCAATTCTGGAGCTTGGCATAGAAAATCCCACGAAGACATACATCATGTGAAACACATTTCTTTCCCTTGCCCTGTAGCTTCAGATTCAACCCTATTTAGCTGCTCAAATATATCTGCTAAATATTCAAGACGTGGCCTCCCACACAAACCTCATTGAAGTGACTCACCGATCATCTTTTCCCTTGCATTTCCGGGAACATTTAAGCTCCCCCCCGAAGTTCAACACGTCGATTTCACACATGTGCCCTTGGAACAAGCCAGCGCAACTTTGGAGTAAAGAGGAGAGCTTCATGCTCCGAATCCATGTCTCTTACAAAGGTTCCTGGAAAAGGCGAGAGTTCAGAGCTCCAGCTTTTTACCAATTGACGCATTGACCACTGCCTCCAGGATCTTGCGAAAGTTCATCCAGGGAGGTGTTGTTCGACGCCAGTTGCAAAACGATGGAATCATACAAACGAAACCCCCTTGGCATTCGGAAAGCTACTTCCTGCCCTCTTTCTGGAACCCTGATTTGATCCCAGCATCGCTGAGCCCCGTCTGTACAGACTCCACAACCAAATTTTCCCAGGGATCCTGTAGCTTTGAAGAGAAGATAGCTTTTCATACATCTTTAAGCTTGTTGTGGGGTCTCAAGCTGTGTATCATAACAGATAATTCTTCCTTGATATCACACAAGAAAACATACCTACAACCACAGTAGCTGTGCACAAGAACTCACACCGTTTTGCTCATCCGCTGTATGCAAACTACCATTGGAGACGATGTTGATCTTCCTGTGTCCATCACTTTTTCCTTATGTCCTCTGACATTTCATTAATTCTCCGCTTCACTGTGTCGTTTGAACAATGAATTTGTTGAATTTTTACGTTCACTTCCCAGCTAACCATCAACCGGCGGGCCGACGTAGGCCGTAGAGCGGCGAACGGCGGCCCGCCGGCGGCAAATATAACCTCCGTCAGCCCTCCGGAGGCCCCGCTGGTGTACTTTTTCAGACGGGATAATTTTACTATGTTAAAATTAATGTACAAATTTTCAAGAATTGAATATTCTATGTGTAAACATTTTGAACAACAGTTTAGTATGATTACATCTTGATGTACATATTGCAATCAGTAGTGACAAGCGTGCAACCTTGACGTCAATCCTCCGGAGGCACGTTGGGCGCTGTACTATTTGTAAGTGGGGAAATATTCATTTCATACTATATATATTTACTCAGTAATATACATATATCTCAATTCGGTAGCATCACTATTATTAGGAGGCCTAGTTCAAGCTATTAAAAAAATTATAAAGTTTTTATAATAAAGTTTTAGAAATATCATATATCATTTTATTCAAATATTTGCAGCATTATCAGGAACACCCAGAGATACATAGAAATAAAGATGAGATACTTACATAGGAAGGAGTTTACATGAAGGTTATCAGTTAGTCTGTGTGTGTAGCTAGTATCATATAAAAATAACACTTGATTAACCGCTGCCGAATATTATTACGGAATACCCAAAGTCATATTTTCCCTTAGGTCAATAACTTCCAACATATTATCAACCATATTAATACTCAAACGGTAACACCTAATAAGGAATATTTAGATGATGGAGTTAACATAATGAATAATATCATGAGTTTAGAATAGAATATTATTGAAATCTTTTCCCAGCTATCATGTACTAAAACTGCCAGACTACCGATAGCCATTACAAATTGTTTTAAGAACCCACAAAGGCCTAAATTGTCCACCCTTAACCACTCGATAACATAATGAAACTAGTTATATACATGTTTCCTTCGGCTCCTTCATTATATCGAAATAAGACTGAATATATAGTAATTGCAGTAACGACACGTTTTTTTAGGAATTCCTTGACGGCGGCCGGGCTAGGAAGCCAGCAACAAAGTTAGTTGGGCCGCACGACGATCTCTCGAAACTTCGTTTCCTAACGAGCGAAGCTACAAAGCCTCCCTTTTCGGTCGTTAACGTGTCGAAGGCGCTGACTTGCTAAGGCGAGTAATGACGTCATCACGCGCGTCATCAGCCACCACCAATGATACACAATTTTTTAAAACTTCTCAGACCAATCACAAGTCAGCGAGACATATTTCCGGGAAGAATGGCATGCCCGACTGCCTCTCTCATCCCTCGCCTTGTCCCGTCATCTCAAACTAATTCTCGTTTTATTTATTCGAATGCTTGCGTTTTAAGGAGTTTTAATGTATCAGAAAGTAAGATGCATCAGTAAGGAGCCTGTGTTGCTAGTGTTTTTGGTGTAGAAAGGGTTCATGGTGTGTGGGGTTGAACTAGTGAATCTTTGGTGATATGGGAGGCCCGCGCAAGGACCTCTCCGTCACTCTCTGCCTCGCCTCAGTCACCTCATCATAACATCTTTAAATCACCCTATTTTAAGGTGACACCCGGTGCTACATATTTAGATAATGAACAAGTATATATACCTCTTCACCATAATCACTAAGTTGTATAATAACGAGTAATAAGACTTTAATCCTGCCCAAACCTACAGTGTGGCGGGGGGCTGCGGCTCCAGCGGCGCCGCCACTCAAAACTTTTAGTAAAAAAAACCCGCAGTTATCCTACTCACCTGTTTCCTGAAGAAAGACAGTCAGCTCCCACGCCTGTGATAGCACCAGGATCATAGGATTCCTCAAGGTTTTCGCTCCCGACTAAATTTACCAAAGACATCGATCTCCTTCGTGAAGTTGGTTGTTGATATCCACCTCCACGGGCTTTCATGCTGGCTGCTGCTTGCTGCTGACGAAGGCTCGCTGACGTACGTAGATGAGTCCCTTGCTTGTTATTTCATCTCTTTAACTCAGATATATGATAATATCCATCCAAATGCAATCATATGTCCTACATTCACCTATAAAAAAGATATTTCAATAGCATACCAGCAATAATGAGCATGTCGGGAGACGTCCGACCTCTGCTAATCCGGTCTTGACAGTCGTTGGCCAGTGTGCACGTTTAACGACGAAATCGACGAATTTTTTCCGCGCTGTGGGTTTCCGTCGTTGGACGAAACGACCCCAAAAAAAGGTCTTTAAAATTGTTTTTGTGGACTTCTGGCCCTGGCGCCTGTGTCTGAGTGAAAATAATCAGTTACTTGGAAACGCACGAGTGGGTGGTGTAGTTTATGTTTTCTCCGCAACCTAGTTCCTTCTGCATGGCTGTTCAGTGTCCACGTACACCAACATGTAAACTCAATAACGAAAAAATGTTTTTGTACTTATTAAATAAACAATGTCGTAGCAATTATGATCCTAGCAATCTCCTTTCATCGTAATTACTGGATAACGACACAGGAATATTTCTGGTTAAATTTTCTAAGCATAGTGCATTATATATTATGTTTTTATAAGTGTTGAACAGCCCATTGTCCTATTAATAGGCTAATGGGTTGTAGCAACACCCCTTAAAACATTAATATATCTGGCAATATATTAGAAAGTATAACCATAAATAATTCTTCAATTAGTTCATATTAACAGCGGCAAATGGTCATATGCCCTACGGCGGCCGCTGGGAGCGGCCCCACCGGTGATCCTCTGAGCAAATCCCCAGCGGCCCTACGTCGTACACTTCCATCGGGCACCGATAAGACATACGGAGGGCCTTCCGGAGTGCCCTCCGTCTTTGTGTGTTGCTGGTTGCATCTCCAAGAACACGCTTGACCATCTTTGGTAACATGGCTTGATTACGGTTTCACTCCATTGTGGTGGGGCTTCTTTTGCTTCGCTATTTCGAGGGCAACCTCGTATGATTCCTCAACTACACTTGAGGTCCTGTTGTTGGAAGCACCAGTCGCATCCAGTTTCTGTTTTTCTCCCAACTACTTTCGTGGCGCCTAAAAATCGTGGTCTTTCTCACATACTTGTGGATGGATGTCACAAATGATGCTATTCAACTTACTAGTCCTCATAGAATCGTTCCCCAGCACTTTAGAAGCACGTAACACACTGAGTGTTTCTCGATGCATCAGCGAGGATTGATTGTAAATCGTAGTTTTAATGTACTCTTCATGTACTTCCGCTTCTTACTAACACTAGTAGCCATCGCAAATCGTACGGAAAATAAAGAAGACAGAACAATCAGAACAAACCATTAAAGTGATAAGGACAAAAGAATGATAAATGAAGGGACCGATAAATAAGACAAGTGATAAATGACAAAAACACACAAATATCCACATCCATAACACTCCATGGACTCACAATTGAAGCCACACACGTCCCATACACAAACATACACCACAGGAGATAGTAAAGATGAAAACATTCACACTCAGCTATTAGCACTGAAATGTACTTTCTACAACAAGGAACACGCCCTCCTGACAAGCACTGCCCCAATAATAATAAGAAGAATAGTGAGTCACATCAATATTCGCACTAAAAAAACAAAAGCAGGAATACCTAAGTAGGGAATGAAACATGAAACACAATGATACCAAAAAATAAGAAATATTTCACACCGAAAAACAGCGACGCGCATTTATAATTGGGTCGAACAAAATAAGTAACACAGTATAATGGTTTCAGAATTCAATTATACCCGACCTGGTTTAAACGTGATGTATCCCAGGCCACACTGAGATCATTCGATCTCCTCTCTCCCTCTGTCTCCTTGGTGACCACCCTACACTCACCGCCCGTGTCTCTCACCCGTCTCATACGCGTTTCGTTCTCCTCCGCGTTTTTCTATCACAACTACCTGCACAAACAATTACAATTTCGGCACACTACATACATACACAACGTACAACACACTTCGTAACAATATTATATGTGAGCAACATTTTATTGTCAACTCATGATTGAATCAATTCATTTATTAAAACACGAAAAAAAAAATTGCCAGGACAGTGATGCAAGTTTTTTTTGTTTTTATTCAGATTCCTAACTTATTTGAAATGTATAATTTGCAACAGCCACCATGGCCCCCTTTAAATTCTTGCCATGGCCCCCTTGGGGCCATGGCCCTCCCAGGTTTGAGAACCACTGATTTAATAGACTGAATATATAATGAATTGCAGTACGACACGATTTTATGGATTCCTCTGCAGCCGTTGTGTCAGTGACTCAGTGAAATCTTCCTAAAACGTGTACTTGGAACCGCACAAGCGGGTGGATGTTGTTATGTTTCGCCGCAATCAATAGCCTTCTACATGGCCTGTAAACAGTTGTTCCACGTACACATCATGTAACCCAATAACGAAAATGTTTTTTGTACTTATGAAATAACAAATGTCCGTAGCAATTATGAAACTTACTCCTTTTTCATCGCTATTACTGGATAACGACATAGGATATTTATGGTTTATACTTTCTACTTATATTGCAGATATCGTAAATGTTTTTATAAGTGTTGAACAGCCCATTAGTCTATTAATCGGCTAATGGGTTGTGCAACACCCCTTAAAACATTACTATCTCTGCAATATACTTAGAAGTAGAAACCATAAATTTTTCCTCAATCATTAATATAACAGCGGCAAATGGTCATATGGCCCTACGAGGGCCCGCTGGGAGCGGCCCGCCGTGAGCCTCTGAGCAAATCCCAGCGCCCTACGTCGTACACCTTACTTCGTCGGGCCGCGGTATGACATACGGAGGGCCTACCGGGCCCTCTGTCTTTGTGTTTGCTTGGTTTGGCTATAGTGTTATATCGTAGATAAGTGTAATCTTACGTACTGGTGCACTGATGTGCATCTATAGTGATGGCTAAAACTCGTAATTATCTGCCCCCCTGCGACATTAGGTGTCAGTGTCGACATTAGAGTGTTATTTAACGGTAAATGAGATGAAATGTTCATCATTAATTTTTTCATTCATCCCTGCTACTTGACTTCCCATTGAGTAAAACGCGCGCTTTTTAAAATGTTTGGATTTATGCCTGCCGCGGAGGACCGCCCACATCAATCCCCCAGCCAATAGAAGAACGAATGGGACGGGGCCCATCTCGCATGCATTTTCGCGAGCATTCAGTCCAGTCTGCACCGGGTCTGGACTAGACAGGGGGACAAGGTGGTGAACGTCACGAAACGCGCATTATCTACTCTAAGGGTTAATTTCCGCATGAGTTGGCGGTCTCCACATACATTCCTTAAGCGGCCACAACACAAACACGGCCAGGGGCCTGTCCGGCCGACAAAAGTTGCGAGGCATCGTTCGCCGGACGGACCCACACACACACCGGCCGCCTCATGACAATATACAGTACACTCCGGACCACCAGTGGTGACAACATGATTCGCTGTCCAAAATGACTTGTTGTGATGGGCTGCAATGTGCAGCCATATATATCCGATATATAATGCGTCATACTATATATAAAACGTCATATTAATACCTATATTATCATATACAATTTATTACTGGTACAAATTATTCATTATCTGGCCGAGCGAGGGTTGGCCGGGGGCCGCGCCGAGGCAACCCACACACCGGCAAGGGGCGGCGGCCGCGCCGGACGGAATTTTCAAGCGTCGACTGATTTTCATTCCGCCGCTGCTACAGGCCCGCCGGATGAAAAACAACCCCCACACACACACGGCCCGCCTCTAGCCCGTCCTTTTTCGTCGGCCGGACAGGCCGCGACCGGTGTGTGTGTGGCCGGCTTTACAGATTACTTTTTCTCTATTATTTTCGGCTCAGTATAATGACATTGTGCAGTATTATTATTTACTTGCGGAAACCAAAAATATAGCACCTATTTTCAAATGATAATATATCTACCTAGTTTTACTTAAGTTTGGTTAGGTAAGATTTAGGTAATGTTATTTTTAATCGCCTAACTACGGCAACCAGTGGCGGATTAAGGAGGGGGGGGGGGGGCTTTAGGGGCAGTAGCACCTAAAGGGCCCTACCCTTCAGGTATCCCCTGGGCCCAAGCTTCAGGGGCCCTTGAATTTTGAATTTTGTTTTAACCTCAGGGCAAGATGCCCCTTGAAAGTGGATTTCTATTATATTGTCAAAATCTAAGAATGGTCAGCAAAAGTTAGAATTATAATTAACTACTCGAAATCTCTCAGTTATACCCAAGGATATATTGGTTGTACCTATGTATCTTCATCACGACTTTTATCCTCAACTTTGCCCAGTCAACCAAAATCTGCAGGGCTAAGGATGTATCAATCACTTCATGAACACAGCCTTGTTCAGACATTTCCAAATAGTACTGAAATAGCTCTCCGAATATAGTTGTCTATGATGGTGAGCTATGCTGGAGGGGAACGATCTTTCTCTAAGCTTAAACTAATTAAAAATGAGCTCAGAAATAGCATGCGGCATGATAGGTTCAGCAAACTTTCCTTAATAAGTATAATCGATTGATTTAATGCTAAAAAGGGAAAATGTGCCAGACATCGGAGGTCATATGGCACTATATGGTAAAAACCCCCAAATGAAATTCCGGAAAAAAAGAAGACAGAAACAAAACAAACATTAAGTGAAAAAAAAGATGATAAGGGAGGACAGATAAATAAGACAAGTGAAAAAATGACAAAACACAAATATCCACATACATAACACATCCATGGACTCAAAAATTTAAAGCACACACACAGTCATACACAAACATACACACAGAGAGAGTAAAGATGATAAACATTCACCTCAAGCTAGTAGCAAGCTGAAATGTACTTCTACAACAAGAACACCCCCTTTGACAAGCACTGCCCCAATTGAAATAAGAAGAAGAATAGTGAGTCACATCAATATTAGCACTAAAAAAAACAAAAGCAGGAATACCTAAGTAGGGAATGAACATGAAAAGCATGATACCAAAAAAAAAGAAATATTTCACACACGAAAAAACAGCGACCGCATTTATAATTGTCGAACAAAATAAGTAACACGTATATGGTTCAGAATCAATTATACCCAAAATGTTTAGTGATGATATCCCAGGCCACACTGAGATCATTCGATCGCCTCTCTCCCTCTGTCTCCTGTGACTCACCCTCACTCACCGCCCGTGTCTCTCACCCGTCTCATACGCGTTCGTTCTCCTCCGCGTTTTCTATCACACCTACACTGCACAAACAATTACAATTTCGCACACATACATACATACACACGTACACAACACATTCGTAACAATATTATGTAACAACATTTATTGTCAACTTATGATTAATCAATTCATTATTAAAACAAGAAAAAAAAAATTGCCAGGACAGTGATGCAAGTTTTTTGTTTTTTATTCAGATTCCTAACATTATTTAGAAATGATAATTTGCAACAGCCCACCATGGCCCCCTTAAATTCTTGCCATGGCCCCCTTGTGGGCCTGGCCCTCAGGTTGAGAACCACTGATTTAATAGACTGAATAATATAAATGATTGCAGTACGACAACGATTTTTAGGAATTCCTTGCAGCTTTTGTGTCAGTGACTCAGTGAAATCTTCACTAAAATTTGTATTTGGGGAAAACGCACAAGCGGGTGGATTTTTGTTATGTTGTTCGCCGCAATCAATATCCTTCTACATGGCTGTTTCAGTGTTCCACGTACACCAGCATGTTTAAAACCCCAAAAACGAAAATGTTTTTTTTACATATGAAAAAAAACAAATGTCCGTACAATTATGATCTCCTTTTCATCGTATTACTGGATAACGACATGGAATATTTATGGGTTTTACTTTCTACGTATATTTGCAGATATCGTAAAGTTTTTATAAAGTGTTTGAACAGCCCATTAGTCTATTAAACGGCTAAGGGTTTTTTGCAACACCCCTTAAAACATTACATATCTGCAATATACTTAGAAAGTATAACCATAAAAATTCCTCAATCAGTTAATATAACAGCGGCAATGGTCCCTATGCCCTACGGCGGGCCGCTGGGAGCGGCCCGCCGGGGAGCCTCGAGCAAATCCCCAGCGGCCCTACGTCCGTACACTTCCGTCGGGCCGCCGGGATGACATACGGAGGGCCTCCGGAGGCCCTCTGTCTTTGTGTTGTGCTGGGTTGTGCTATAGTGTTATCTAGATAATGTAAGCTACGTACTGTGCACGTGATGTGATCTATAGTGATGCTAAACTCGTAATATATGCCCCCCTGCGACATTATTGCAGTTGGGGACTATGATAGTGTTATTAACGGTAAATGAGATGAAATTTCATCATTCATTTTTTCAGTCACCCGCTACTTGACTTCCCTTGGAAAAAATGCGCGCTTTTTAAATTTTTGGATTTCTGCCGGGGGGCCCGCCCTCAACCCCCCAGCCAATAGACGCGAAGGGGACGGGGCCAGTTCGATGCTTTTTCGCGAGCACTCCAGTCGCACCGTCGGACTAGACGGCCCGGTGGTGAACGTCACAAAACGCGCTATTAGTTACTCTAGGGTTAATATTCCGCGGAGTTGGCGGTCTCCAATACATGCCTTAACCCGGCCACAACACACCGGCGCGGCCCCCGGGCCGACAAAAAGTGGCGAGGCATCTTTCGCCGAAGAGACCCACACACACCGGCCGCCCATAAAAATTACGTAGTACAGTCGGACCACCGGGGAAAATGAAAATTCGCTTTTCCGAAAATGACTTTTTGGGTGATGGCTGCATGTGCCCATATATAAACCTATATATAAGCGTCATACTATTATAAAAAAGTCATATATATACCAAAATTATCATAAATACAATTTTTATGGTACAATTGTCATTTCTGGCCCAGCGGGGGGGGCCGCGCCGGAAGGCACCCCCACACACGCGGGGGCAGGCCCCGCCGGGCGGGAATTTTAAAACGCGATGATTTTCATCCGGGCCGCGCGACAGGCCCCGCCGGATGAAAAACACCCCCCCCACACACCCGGCCGCCTCTAGCCACGCCCCTTTTTTGTGGCCGGGGGGGGGGGGGGGGGCCGGGGGGAACGGGTGTGTGTGGCCGGGTTTTCAGGAAACTTTTTCTCTATTTTTTTCGGGTCAGTATAAAGACATTGTGCAGTATTTTATTACTTTCGGAAACCAAAAATAAGCCCTATTTTTAAATGCAAAATATCTACCCATTTTTTTTTAAGTTTGGTTAGGTAAATTTGGAATTTATTTTTAAATGGGCCTAACTAGGGAAACCCCAGGGGCGGTTTAAAGGGAGGGGGGGGGGGGGGTTTGGGGGGCAGTTAAACCAAAAGGGGCCCTCCCCTTCGGGTATCCCCTGGGCCCGAGCTTCGGGGCCCTTGAATTTTAAATTTTGTTTTAACCTCAGGGCAAGACCCCCTTAAAAGGGGTTTTCTATTATATTGTAAAAAATCTAAAAAATGGTCAGAAAAAGTTAAAAATTAAATTAACAAATCAAAATTCTCATTTATCCCCAAAAGGAAATATATTTTTTTGTACCTAGGTATCTTCATCACGACTTTTATCCTAAAACTTTGCCCAGTAAACCCAAAAATCTGCGGGGTAAGGATGTTAAACCCACTTCATGCCCAAAAGCCTTGTTCAACATTTCCAAATAGTACTGAAATAGCTCTCCAATATATTTGGGTCTATGATGGTGAGCTATGCGGGGGGGAAACGATCTTTCTTAAGCTTAAAACAAATTAAAAAAATGAGCTCAGAAATAGAAATCGGCCCGGGATAGGTTCAGCAAATTTTTCCTTTAAAAAGGGTTTTAAGTTTGATTTAATGTTTAAAAAGGGGAAAAATTTTCCCAAGACTCGGGGGTCATATGGCCTAAAAGGGAAAAATATAATGAAGGGGGGGGGCCCAAAAGAAAGAGTGAAACGGTGAGGGGGGGGAAAAGGGAAATTGGAACTTTTAATGCTTGGGGTTAGATCAGAGGAAAGATGGGGTTTTTGTTGGGGGAAGTTTTTAAAATTGGGGGAAAGGGGCCCCGGGGGTTTAGAAAGGAAAAGTTTCTGCGAGGGAGTAATTGACCTTTTATAGAAAGATAAAAGGGAAAAATAATGTTTTGGGCCCTTTTGGGATGGGAAAGGGTCCATGAATTTTTCCAAATTTAAAAACCAGACAGAGGGTAGAGGTTAGCGGGGTTGATGATAGTCGGAAGGGTTAGCGGCGGAGTAGGGGTTTTAGCAGGTTAAAGCGTTCGGTGGGGGATCAAGGGGTTTAGGTGAAGGGGACAGTAGGCCCCTGGGGGCAAGGGGACGGGGAAATGGGATGGTTGAGCCCAAAAGGGAGTCTTTTGTACACCGGGGAGGAAAGGGAAATTAAGAAGAGACTTAACAGGGGGGACGGTCGAGGGTAGTAGAAAAAAAGGGGGAGAGGAAAAAGGGGGGCCCGGGGGAAAGGGGGGGAAGGGTTGCAGGGGGGAGAAAGATGGAAAAAGGGGGGGGAAGAGGGGGGGCGGGGGGGAATTTTGAGATTTTAAAGGGGAAGAGGGGTAGGCAAAAGGGTTTGGGGGGGGAATGGAGGGAAATCTCAGCTGAGACTGTGGGGGTTTGGGACAGAAGGGGGGGGTTGGAGGGGGTTTTTTGTAAAAGAGGGCAGGGGGTCATGTTTTTTGGAACCGGGGAGCGGGGTACTCCCGATCTAGCCTGGCCCCAAACAGGAGTTTCAGGAGGGTAAAACCAGGGGAAACGGGGTTTCCCCTTAGTAGGAGGAGACTTGAAGGGGGGTTTGGTGAGGAATTTGAGAAGGGAGAGTAGGGGAAAGGGGTTTCGGGGGGGGGGGAAGGGGGGGGGGACGTTTAGTTGTCTGACATGAGTGGGCCAAGGGGATTGTTGGGGAAAGGGGGTTTTGGGGATCGAGGGAAAGGGGTAAGGGTGGGAGAAATTCTGGACTGGGGGACGGCAAAGGGGTGATTTATGGAAAGGAAGGGGGTCACCCAGGAGGAGCAAAAGAAGGAGGGGAGGAGTGGGAGGGGGAAACGGGGAAAAAGAGAGGGGGAAAGGAGGTTTTAGTAGGGGGACCGGGAAAAGTGGGATTTTAAATAAGCCCGGGAAAACGGGGGTAGGCGAAAAACCTGGGGGCGAGCTTTCCTGGCGGGCTTCCCCTAATTTAAAGCCCTTCAAATCTGATGGGGCCCTTTTCCCATTTCAAAGTGGGGAGGGCAGGGCAACCCCTGTAGAAAACACTGTTTTGAACCCCCCCCCCCCCCATTCGCAAAGGGGGAAAAACGTTACATGGGCAAGGAACGAGCATGGCCAGGGTTGAGCCCCAAAAAGAGCGCGGGGGAGAGGGGTCGGCCGTTTCTTTGGAGGGTGGCCAAAATGCCAGCAGGACTGGGGACTTTCGTGGGGTAAAGGGGGGTAAGGGTTTTAAAAGGGGTAGCAGCCCCGGGAACATAAATGCTATCAGGGGGAAACTTTTCCTTTTGAAAGTGACTTTGGGAGTGTTTGGGAGGGGCCCTTTCGGGCCCCGGGGGGGATTGGGGTAGCAGTAAAACTGCAAAAGGGATCAAATCTTCTGCCAAAAGGCCGAGGGGACATCCCCCCTCACCCCCAGACCATTCGGTGTCATCGAAATGGCCAAGGGAAAGCAGGGGATGGAAATTTTTCCAGTGCAGGTTTTTAAAGGGTTTTTGCGGGCGTGATGTCGAATGGGGGTTTCCCCTCGAGGTCCTTTTTAAAGGTTGAGCAGGGGCATGAGCTTTTGGGGTCGGGGGCGACAGTCCCCAAGGGGGGGACCGGTCGGGGGGGTACGGAATGCAACCTTTTCCAACTTTTTCCGTTTTAGGCCCTGCCGTGAAGCTTTAGGGCATTGCAGAGTAAAGGGGGGGTTTCTAGGGATTTATTTTAAGAAAACCGGGGCCCACTTTGCAACCAAAAAAAAAGTGTCGAAGGAGGGGCGAGGGGTTTAAATTAAAATGTGCGGGGGGTTGTGGAAAAAAGGTGACCGTTTTTGGGACTGTAGTTTCCCCGAAGGGGGGAAGGGTTTTCGGGTTTGCAAATTTTGCTATAAAATGGCCCTTTTGGTTTAACGATCCCTGCTCCTCTTTTTACTCCCGGCCCCCCCGGGAAAATGGGTAGGCCCCTAAACCCCCCCCTCGACCTTTAGGGTCAAATTAGGGGCTCCTGGCCCCCCAGGGCCCGATCAAAACCATCCTCAGCAAACCCGACACTCCAGCCACAATCTTACTACCTCCTTTTCCCTAACCCTTTTTCCATCCTTGCCTCCCTGTCTACCCCCCAGATCCCCCCCCTACCCTTCCTCCTCCCCGACCTTCCCTTTTCCCCCCTCATCTGGGAAAAGCTAAGGGGGAGGGGGACAAAAAAGGGCGGGGGGGAAAGGAAAAGGGGAGGGGAAAAAGGGGTTTTGGGGGGGGGTTTGAGCAGGGAGGCAAGGGGTGGGGAAAGGGATGGAAAAATGTTTGTAAGATTGTGGACTGGAGTGTTTGGGGTGAGGGTGGATTCTTGATCTGGCTAGGGGGCTCAGGAGCACCCTAAGTACCCGAGGGTCAGTTTGGGGGACGGGCATAACAGTAAATTTCCGGGCCCCTAGTCAAAAGGGAAACAGGGATTGGTAAACCAATTTGGGCCTATTTGGTAGAGGGGCTGGCCCCGAAGCCCCCAAAAAAGGTTAAAATTTTCATCATTGGCCATGGTAAACCTTTAAAGTAAAAGGGGGGAAAAAAACCAGGCAGCCCCCTATAACCCAAGAAAGGGGTTTAAAGGGGAAAGTTTTTCAAGGGGATACCCTGCCCGTAGCACCCCGAGGCCGTTCGTGACTGCCCAAAGCCAGCCTCATATCCCCTTTACACGGGACTTTCCCCCTTTGGAGGAAAAGGGGGGTAGGAGGAGGTACAAAAAGGGGAGATAAAAAAGAAAAAAAAGGGGGAAAAAAGGGGAGAGACGGGAAAGGCCAGGGGGAAATTATTCAACCCCAGGCCCCGGGGCCCAAAACCAAGGGGGGAAAAACCAAAAAGGTTCGTACCCCGGGCGTTTAGGCCCCAATACCCGGGCCCGGGAAAACCCCCCCCCCCATGACCCGCGGGGCCCGGGAAAGGGGGGGGGTTAAAAGAGTATAGCGAAGATTGATTTTATTTTAAATTTTATGGCCCAAAAAAAAAAGGGAAATTTTCCCGACATCAGAGGTTTATTGGCACTTATGGCAAAAAAGAAAGGGGGGGGGTTTTTAAAAAATAAATTGAAACCATGGGGAAGGGGGAAAAAACGGGGAAAGTTA
Source organism: Chionoecetes opilio (assembly GCA_016584305.1). Classification (NCBI taxonomy): domain Eukaryota; kingdom Metazoa; phylum Arthropoda; class Malacostraca; order Decapoda; family Majidae; genus Chionoecetes; species Chionoecetes opilio. The sequence goes on from JACEEZ010026455.1 coordinate 43,723, forward strand.
CAAAAAAAAAACAGGATGGTTAGATCAGGGTGTAGGATGTGGGATTTGTTTTTGGGGGAAGGGGGGTTTAAAATTTTCCAGGAGAAGGAGGGGGAATTCTGGGAGAATGTCGCAAAACAGGAAAAAGGGGGGGACAAAAGAGGGAAGAATTGGAACGGGGAGGGATAAGATGGGGGCAGGGGTATTAGGGCATGTTGGGGTAATGGGGGAGGAACTTGACAGGGTATGTGTGCAGAGGGTTGGGGGGAGCGTGCATGAGTAGGATGTGTGAATTTTGGGAAGGCCCTTAAAGCGTAAAGGGGGGCGAGAGCAGTCTCCCAACGTCTATTTTTTAAGAGAAAAAGTAAGAAATTAAAACATAAACATTAAACATAAACATAAAAATTTTTAGGGCCCGGGCCCACAACACACCGGCGCGGGGCCCATCCCCGGCCCCCCGAAAAAGGGGGGGGCTTTGAGGCGGCCGGTGTGTTTTGTTGGGGGGTTTTTCCCTCCGGCGGGGCCTTTTGCGCGGCCGGGTGAAAATCAGTCGGGGGCTTTAAAAAAATTTTGTCCGGCCGGCTTTCCGCCCGCCCTATTTTGGGTCCTTCCGGCGCGGGCCCGCACCCCGCTCGGGCCTGATAAGAAAAATTTTTACCAGTAAAAATTGGTTTTTTATGGGTAATATAGGTATTATATATATATATATATATACATATAAAATATATCTTATAATAATATATATATATATATATATATATATATTATATAAAAATTCCTTTTTGTATATATAATACAGATATTCTATATAATAAATTTTTTTTTTTAAATTTTGTAAAAAAAAAATTTAAAAAAA
>JACEEZ010026457.1:2500-5000 GCA_016584305.1 Chionoecetes opilio
AATCCATTACTGCTTAACTAAAGATAAATACATAGATTTTCTTGTGCACAATAATATAAAAATAATATAAGTACAAGAACAGTAATACAAAAACTACCTGCTGGTGGCATTGCAGCATTTCTCATCTTAGATATGTTGTATGCACAAGCCATGATGACAGTGCATGTCATGCCGGAGAAAGACGAACTTCCCCATCCAATACATGAAGTCACCGTTTAAGTGATCCAATTGTTCTTTCAATGATGCTCCGTGTTGACTTGTGTGCCCTGCAGGTATAAAAAATAATTAAGAGAAACATTTTAAATATATATAAGTAAAAAAGGCTTATATTATTTGCCTCTATCCCACTTCTAACCCTTTCCTCTCCTAACCCTCTTCTATCTAACTCTCTTCAACATCAAAAGGACTTTGGTAGATATTTAGTCTGGAATGACCAAATTATATTAGTGTTCATTTTATATGACTAGCATATTCTTTAAAGTCCTAGTCGCAGATGCATGAATTTTCATAGTGATAATGCCTTGACTGAATATAAAGACCACAGTGGGAATTCTATGGTTTCTTTTGTACTCATGAAAGATGGGCTCTCTATGCTGGCCTTTATACACACATTTTCTTTATAATTTCAGCTCTAGTATGTAGTGGGTATCATCAACTTCCGGAAACACAAATTAAAAAATTCATTTTTATAAAAAAAATAATAAAAAATGCCCATTTGGTAAATAATTCGCAGGAGCTGGCGTTGCCAACCAGCCGCGACAGACGGGCAATCGCGCACCATCAGGTTAGTTTAAGGCCGTGTCACACAGGGATATTTTCCGGCATTTTTTTGTATTTTGCTACCATTTGATGCCCGTAGTGGCGACAAAAAATGTCACACGGCGTTTCGGCTACGAGCATTTTCTGAGACACTGAAACAAAACAAACATTATAGCAGCCAGACGAAGTCTTCTTGCACCATCCATAGTGTTTGTTTTGGTTGCTGGTCCCGGAAGATGCCAGTAGAAGATGCTCGTAGCCACAACGCCGTGTGCCGACACGCGCACTTTTTGCCGCTACTACGGGCATCAAATGGTAGTAAGATACCAAAAGATACCGGAAAATATCGCCGTGTGACACGGCCTTTAGTTAACCTCAATAACTAAAAAAATAGGTATTAAATAGGTACAAAACCTATCCTAAACTTATCCTAAACTAACTTAATTAAACCAAACCTAAAAATAACATAAGCAAAAAAAACTAAACTAAACGTAACCTAACCTACCAATTATTAACTATTTAAAAATAAGTGCTATATTTTAGTTTCCGGAGAAAAGTTACTACTTCACCTTATACTAAGCTGAAAATACTACAAAAAAAGTAGGTGTTATATTACAATAGGACCAGAATTCTCTAAACAATTGGGGGTACGGATTCTATTAGCCTCATTGGATTCTAAGAAGCATTCTCTCTCTAAGGTTCCGTCGCAAATCATTAAATTTGGAGATATGACACGTTGTTTATAGGGAGGAGAGAGACAAGTGTTTACGTGCGCCTCACTCTTCTTCCTCTTGTGACCTGCATTGCCTCTGTTCTTCCCTTGCCGCAGACACTTTTGAATGATGATTTGGCTTTAGTTAGGAGGTTAAAACGTGGGGTTAGGTTTGATTAGGCTACGTTACAGAGTCTAAAGGTGGGGTTAGGTTACTTAATTTTCATATCTCCTATACATTCCTTCCTACTAAAAACATTTTGATATCTCCGAAAGTACTGATTTGCGACGGAAACTCAGATTGATAGTTTAATACATTAAAGTAAACATAAACCATACTCCCAGTTGTGAAGAGAATTCTGATCCCAGTGTAAAAACTAACCAAAAATAAGGTTGTAAATCATGCAGAGCCCACCATCTCCTACGGAATATTAACCTAATCAACTACTAATTAGTTACATTTTTACCCCTTCGACTTGAAATGAAGACAACTAATTGGTAATAATGGACGATAACTTCGCGGTCGTTTTCAGAGACACCAACTAATTTTTCCTGGCCTACAATAGGTAAGAAACACTATCTCCATCAGAAAAAGCACTAAAACTTGGCCGGGAGAAATTTGTCAAGGTCTCAGATAACAGGGAAGTAATTTAATAGGACATACCAAACCTAACCTTTAAGGTTTTAATGAAACCTTAACCACAAAGTATATCTAACCTAACCTTATAGATTTTAATAACACCTAACCTAATAAGTATACCTAACCTAACCTTCTAGGTTTTAATGCAACCTAACTAACCTTAACCACTTAGTATACCTAACCTAACCCTATAGGTTTTAATGAAACCTAACCTAACCTTAACCACGAAGTATACATAACCTAACCTTAACCTTAACCATGCAAAAATTAGGTGTTGAGATTATATATATATATATATATATATATATATATATATATATATATATATATATATATATATATATATATATATATATATATATATATATATATATATATATATATATATA
>JACEEZ010026457.1:7500-27500 GCA_016584305.1 Chionoecetes opilio
AGAAACATCAACTTGCCCCAGCCACGTGCCTTGTGGGCGCCCCCTTGGCCTCCTCCACGCCGGATTGTCTCTTACAGATACAACCCGATGGGAAGGATCGGTTTCAGGGTAGCGTGCCACATTAGACCTGTTCAGAAAACAATATTTTCCTATTTTTATACCCTCCTGCACGGTTTCCAATGCTTTTTGACCTGGAAAAGTCGAAAATTACAACCATTATAAGCCAAAATATCAGGAACCTTTGCCTCATGAAGCATGAAGTTCTATTCTATACAGGTTTTCTGAAACGCCAATTTCGGAGCATTTTGATGTTTGTTTTCGCCTATTTTTTCACCAATAAATGGGCATAAGCAGGTTAAAGCAAGTAATTAGATGCTGACTGAAACATCAAAATGCATAGAAACATTTATGGAAATATTATTTAGTGATATTTACAGACAAATTTTCAAAAAAATTAAACTAAATATAATTTATTTCACTCTAGTCACAAATTCACAATGGTTTTAGCATGACATCTAATGGTCTGTTATGTTTGTTGCAGATCTGTTGAAACCTGCTAACAGATCCAGAGATACTTCACAAGATAACTTCACTATGGCAGTAAGCAAGGAGCGCCGAGGACGCAAAGTTGACATCTCAGAACCTCCACCTGCAGTCCAGAGACAAGCGTCACGCCGACCTGCTACTAGATCTGCTACAGAAACCTTCCTGATCGGCTACCCATCATCCAGCATCAGTGGCTCCCAGTTACCTACCAACAGACAGGCCTTCCAGTACTTCCTCCATCTCCAGAGTTTGCCAGAAAATACAGGGAATCCTAAGCATCAAGACCTCGCCAATGAAACAGTGGAGGCTATCATCCCATTCTGGCAGATGGCTAGGATCAAGACCATGACCAAGTACAATGCAGCGCAGCATTTCATGACACTTCACAAAAAGCACAGAGATCTAGCAAGGAATAAAGGTAGAACAGGTGACCCTGGAGGGAAAAGGAGTGCCTTTGTCCTGGAATTAGATAGCCTGTTCGACATAAGAGCTTCAGATGCCATCCAGGAAATAGAGAGAAACCGACTGCTATCAAGGGAGAAGAAGGACAAGGACATCAGGTTCTACCAGGATCAGAAGACAGAGAGAAAGGCCCACATGTCTGGTCATGACAAGATATTTGAGTCACGGTCCCAGCAGCAAGCAGAGAGGGCTGCAAGACTGCAGCAGAGAGAGGAACAAGATATGAATTTGTCACAAAATTTCTACAATTTTTCAGCTGCCACACAGCGAAGGACTGCTGCTGATGTGTCTACCTGGGCTGACCCAACCGACAGTGAAGGGAAAGCAGAGGACATGGATTACCAACAACCTCGTCCTGGATGTTCACATCACCAAAACACTGTGACTCTCACATTTCCCAGGAGGTTCATGGAGTGTGTTGACATCTGCAGTACTGCGGATCGTCTGGGATTGTCTGACAATCAAGTGACAGCCTTAGTCTCTGCTACATTGAAGGCTGGTGGAGCTGACCTGGACAAGTTTGTCATCTCAACCTCAAGAACGAGACCGAACAGGATGCTGACAAGGTACCACATCAGCCAGGAGTACATGGCAGCATTTAGCGAGGACCCTCCCAAGTATGCTGCTCTCCACTGGGATGGCAAGATGCTGAGAGATCTCCTGGGAAGTGATCCTGGGACCACGTCAGAGACTCTGGCTGTGCTTGTCTCAGGACCACCTGCATATCCTGAAGGCAAGCTACTGGGAGTACCAGTGATAGACAGCTCAACAGGAACGGCTCAGGCAGAGGCATCCATGGATTTGCTGGAGGCATGGGGGCTTACTGGAGTGATCACTGCCCTTGTGTTTGACACAACGGCCAGCAACAGTGGAGTACATCGGGGAGCTGCCAAGCTTCTGGAGCAACAGCTTGACAGGAAGGTGTTCTACCTGGCCTGCAGACACCACATTCTAGAAGTGCTGGTTGGTGCTGTATGGGAGAATCTGTTTGGCAAGGTCAAGAGCCCAGAGAATCCTTGGTTCAAGCACTTCAAGGACGTTTGGACAGATCTTACCACAGACAACCCTACAACCCTGTCCATCAGACAAAAATGGTTGAATAAAAAGAAGAAAGAGTGCAAGGAAATACTACAGGAAATCCTGAGGTCGGAGAAGCCTCCTAGAGCTGACTACCGTGAGATGGCTGAGCTTACACTGATCGTCCTTGGAGACACGCCTCCCCGCGGAATCCACTGGAGTCGTCCTGGAGCCATTCATCAGGCCAGGTGGATGGCCAGAAACCTGTATTCTATGAAGATGTTCATGTTTGCTGAGCAGCTGGAGTACGATGAAGAAACTGTTGTGAAGCTGAAACGCCTCAACCTCTTCCTAGGACTGTTCTATACACCCATGTGGATGTCATCTACACTTGCTGCAGATGCTCCTGCAAATGATCTGCAGTTCATGAAGGACATGATGAAGTTCAAGAGAACAGATCCAGAGATTGCTCAGGCAGTGCTACAAAAACTTGAAAACCACAAGTGGTACCTGACACAGGAGGTTGTGCCGTTCGCTCTCTTCGGTAGCAGACTCTAGAGACAAAGAGAAGCAGGACATTGCTGCCAAGCTGCACGCCACTGAGAAGCCAGATAGCTTCAGACGAGGGAAACCTATGTTCCCTCAGGTTACAGCCAAGACGACTCTGGCTGATCTAGTTGGTCCAGAGAGTCATCTTCTGCTTGACACCCTTGGCATTGAGTATGAATGGCTTCTGCAACCTGTGGCGACATGGCCAAGGAGTGATGACTACAGCAAGGCCCTGGAATATGTCAGCAATGTAAAAGTAGTGAATGACATTGCTGAGCGAGGAGTCAAGATGATGACTGATTTCGCAAACATCATTACCACAGATTCTCAACAAAAACAGTACCTTCTTCAAACTGTGGAATACAACCGTGAGCGATTTGATAGCTTCAAGAAGCAAACTCTGAAAAAATGACTGTGAAGTGTCCTTCTGACATAGACAATAGAGTTTTCTGCCACTTGAAAATAGTTTTTAGAGTCTTTGTCACACATTTTTTGATGTCAAGATTGTAATATTTATGAAATTTATATGAAATTTTCAGAAAATTTTCCTTTTTTTCTGGATATGATGTGTCTTTTTTTCTTGAATGTTTACTTGGATTGTTTTTTCAGAAATAATATTAAAAATGCTTCAATTTGATACCCAATTTGTTGTTCTATCCATATTGTAACAAAAGTCTCAGGTGAAAAAAAGTCTAGCGGAAGGCAAAATTAGGCGCTTTTCTACTGTCGCGGGCTTAATATCTTGAGGTCCAATGAAGCAGAGGTTCCTGACATTTTAGCTCAAAATGGTTGTGGTTTTCGGCTTTTCCAGGTCAAAAAGCATGGGAAACCTTGCAGGGGGGTATAAAAATAGGAAAAAATAAATTTCTGAGCAGGTCTAGTGCCACATGCCCATATAGCCGAAGTTGGCGCTGACGGACTATGCAGGTAATAGGCCTCGATTCAGTCTCACGGTGCAATCGCTGATTTGACACGTAATCATCCCAGCGATACCCCATGATTCTGCGAAGACACTTATTACCAAAGGCATTGATTCGTCTCTTCAAGTCACTATTTAGTGTCCATGTCTCACAACCATAGAGTAAGACAGGGATCACAAGCGACTTGAAGATCCGGATCTTTGTCCTCCTGCACAGATACCGACAACGCCAAATACTCCCGCTGAGCGAGTCCGTAACACCGTGGGCTATGCCAATCCGTCGTAAGACTTCTTGACGTGACCCGCCGTCATTATGGACTGCGCTACCAAGGTATGTAAAACTTTCCAAGATCTCAATGTCCTCGCCACACGCATGAACAGACTGTACTGCTTCATCTAGTAAGTCTCCAAATACCTGGACCTTGGTCTTGAGCCAGGAGATCTCAAGTCCCAAAGGCTTTGCCTCCTCGTGCAGCGCCTCGAGAGCCATCACCAGGACCTCCAGCGACTCAGCAAAGATTACTGCATCATCGGCAAAAACAAGATCAGTGATCTTGGTGTTGCCGACGGATGCTCCACAATCACTTTGATCTACAACCTTGTCCAATACCCAGTCCATACAAGCGTTGAAAAGTGATGGGGCAAGGACGCACCCCTGCCTCACTCCTGTATTCACAGGAAAGAAGCTGGATACACCTGCCCCACACTTCACAGCACTCTCAGTCCCAGAATACAGACCAGTTATCAAACCAATAGTCCTTGCAGGAATCCCTCGAAGTCGCAGAAGATCCCAGAGTGACTCACGATGCACTGAGTCAAACGCCTTCTTGAGATCAACATAGGCTGCAAGCATCCCCTGTCGAAACTCACGTCGGCGTTCCACCAGGACACGAAGCGCTAGGATACGGTCCGTTGTTGACTTACCAGGCGTGAACCCAGACTGCTGAGGTCTCTGATGCTTCACCAGATGACTGCGAATTCGTGTCAGCAATAGATGGGCAAGCACCTCGCCTGGTACGCTGAGCAGTGTAATACCGCGGTAATTGTTGCAGTCCTGACGGTCCCCTTTCCCTTTCCAGATAGGGACGACCAGCCCCCTTTTCCAGTCAGGAGGAATGGTACCTGATTGCCACACGGCAGTCAGGACAGCATGCAACCCGCGGATCATGGCCTCACCCCCAGCTTTGAGGAGCTCCGCACTGATATTACAAACACCAGCTGCCTTTCCACCCTTCAACTTTGCTACAGCCTCTCTGACTTCGTCAAGAGAGGGTGCGGTTTCGTCAATGGGAGGATCGGCATCCACTGCCTGTAACCCAGTGGTGTGAAGCTGCTCAGCTGGAGGGTCCATGTGACCTCATCGAAGTCTTTAAAATCTTCAATGGATTTACGAACGTAGTCCCAGAAAATCTTTTCACGCTAGACCGGTCAAGCTCAACTAGAAACAACGGATTTAAAATAAGCAGGAAACGGTTTGTAACGAAGGAAGCAAAGTACTTCTTCACAAACCGTGTTGTAAACGTATGGAATGGGCTGCCGTCAGACGTAGTAAACTCAAATACAATAGAATCATTTAAAAATCGCCTCGATAAATATTTCATATCAAATCCCCGGTTGTCACTGTTTATCTCGGAATAATACATTTATCTCGCGGGCCTCTGAAACTTACTCTCATTGCGTAAAATGATTGCGAGTCGCGTCTACACAACCCCTCCAACATGTCTCAGACAGCCCCGAGTAAACGGTCACTACTACAACTTTCGACCTGTGACGGGCTGTGGTTCAGTAAGGCTGTCAGTTAGTGACCACCATCGGGATCTATATACCAGGGGTCACTGCTGCAGGGGGCATTGAAGTGCACGGCGTCCTACTTGGAAAGTGCACTACCGCAGTGGATTGAAACGGAGCTGGGGCCTGATTGACTGCTGCCTCCCAAGAAAGCGCCAGGCAAGGCTGCCGCACCACCCCTGAACCTCCACACTGAGCCTACACCAACACTACATTAGACCTCATAACACACACAGATAGCCCCGTGTTAACGGTTACCACTACTACTCTCGACCTATGACGGGCCGTGGTTCAGTTAGGGTCCTGACAGTTAGTGACCACCATCGGGATTTAAGGTACCAGGGGTCACTGTTGCAGGAGGCATTGAAGTGTACGGTGTCCTACATGGAAAGTACACAATTCGCAGTGGATTGAACGGAGCTGGGGCCTGATTGACTGCTGCCTCCCAAGAAAGCGCCAGGCAAGGCTGCCGCACCACCCTTTGAACCTCCACACTGTGTTCACACCATTACAAAACACACATCACATGACCTATCTATCAAGCTCTAAACCCCCACAAACTAGTAGTAGTTAGCCATAGATTACAGCTTTCAACTTTCCTCACAAATTCCATGCAGTTTTTCTATATTGCATGGTATCACTTCTTTTCCGGCCAGCTTTGGCTGGAGGGATGGGTGGGTGGGGAGGAGCCTTCTACTTCCTATCCTTTCTCTCTTATTATATAGTTAGTGTAGTGTAGTTAAAGCAAACAGCCTTGTAAGGACCTATCGGTCTGTTGCTGTTTGTGTTTCCTTTGTATTCCTTTGTATATTCTTCCTCCTCCTCCTCCTCCTTCTCCTCCTCCTCCTCCTCCTCCTCCTTCTCCTCCTCCTCCTCCTCCTCCTCCTCCCCCTCCTTGGAGGAGGAGGAGGAGGAGGAGGAATCCTCCATAGATTGGCGATTGGCTTTCAAATCGTAAACAACGGGTAGTAATAAATGGCTAGGCATCTGATTGGTTAGATGTTACTAGTGGGGTGCCTCAGGGCTCGGTCATGGGTCCTACTCTTTTTCTGATATATATCAACGATCTGGACTGCGGACTTGTATCTAAAATATCGAAATTTGCAGATGACACCAAATTAGGCGGTAAAGCATATACTAGAGAAAACTGCGAGCTCATACAATGTGATCTCGACAAACTATCAGATTGGAGTTATAAATGACTATTAAAATTCAATTCCGATACATGTAAAGTAATGCATATAGGCAACGATAACCTCAAATATAACTATCAAATGCAAAATAAATCGTTAACTGAAGTACAGAAGGAAAAGGATTTAGGTGTCATCATCAGTAATGATCTAAAAACCTGTCCACATTGCCTAGCTGCCAGTAAAAAGGCAAATATGATGTTGGGCTTTATTAAACGCAACTTTGAACATAAAACTCCGAAAGTAATGACACAATTATACACGTCCTTGGTTAGGCCGCACTTGGAATATGCCGTTCAATTCTGGTCGCACTGTTTCGTATAAGATCAAGCCAAATTGGAATCAGTGCAAAGAAGAGCAACCAAACAAATTCCACCTCTGCGAAATTCATCTTATGAAGAGAGACTGCGGAAACTTAATATGTTTTCCTTAAGGGATCGAAGAATCCGTGGGGACATGATAGAAATCTTTAAGATCGTAAAAGGATTTGATGTCATTAATCAAGAGAACCTATTCGAGCTTTCAATTCAAGTGACAACAAGAAATAATGGTTTAAAACTAAACGGTCAACGTTGCATCACCGATCTCCGTAAAAATTATTTCAATGTCAGAATCGTTGATCGATGGAACAAGTTACCAGCAAATGTTGTTGGAGCCAGCACAATAACTACATTTAAAAACAGACTTGACGCGCACTGTAAGGTAAATGGGTATTGATAGTGCGAATTCATATCTAGTCCCCCGTATCGATTAGTTGTAGTGGTAGTAGTAGCTGTAGTTAGTATTTTTCATATCCTATCATTTTGCACTATGAAACTTCCATGTTCCTATCCTCTTTAGGGACATGGTGTCATTTTCCAACTGTTCCTCTTACATGTAGTTGATAGTTAGTAGTATGTAGTGTAGCAGATACCCTCGTTATGGACCAATAGGTCTCCTGGTGTATGTTATTCCTATGTAATCCTATGTAATCCTCTTCAAGTCATGTTGGTTGAGGTATTTGAAGTTAAGTATTGAATTGGTTTTCCAGTCTTGAGGGCAAAGTTAGTAAACAAATATTGATACTTAGCGAGAGAGAGAGACAGAGAGAGAGAGAGAGAGAGAGAGAGAGAGAGAGAGAGAGAGAGAGAGAGAGAGAGAGAGAGAGAGAGAGAGAGAGAGAGAGAGAGAGAGAGAGAGAGAGACCCATCGCTTTATAATCCCCTAAATATATTTCCATGGCATAAAAAAAAAATTGTGAAAATGTTTCCCAGCAAAAAAAAATTGCGAATTTGTAAATCTGATAAATGACTGTACTCTCGGTACCAATAATATATTTGTTATCTTTTTTTGTCGCATATTTTTTATTTTTTTATTATAGTACCGTAAAATGCGTATATTTTTTTTTTTTTTTTTTACAACACCAAGGACTGGCCAAGGGCACAACAAAAATGGGTAACACAAAGCCCGCTTAGTTGCCAGTCCCTATAAAGAAGACAGTAAGATAATAATATAAAAAAGAGGGGTGAGCCAATATATTTCGGGAGGTGTCTTGTTACTCTTCTTTTGAAAAGATTTAAGTCATTGGAAAGTTGACAAATAGAAACAGGAAGAGAGTTCCAGAGTTTACCAGTGAAAGGGATGAAAGAGTAAAGATACTGATTAACTCTTGCATTAGGAAGATGGACAGAATAGGGATGAGAATGAGTAGAAAGTCTTGTGCAGCGAAGCCGCGGTAGGGGGGGAGGCATGCAGTTATCAAGTTCAGAAGAGCAGTGAGCATGAAAATAACGGTAGAAGAGAGCAAGAGAAACAACATTGCGTCGGTGATTTTAAGATTGAAGACAGTCAGTCAGAGGAGGGGAGCTGATGAGACGAAAAGCTTTTGACTCAACCCTGTATAAGAGAGCTGTATGAGTGGACCCTCCCCAAACATGTGAGACATACTCCATACATGGGCGGATAAGGCCCCTGTAGAGAGCAAGCACTTGGGAGGGAGAAAAAAAATGACGCAGACGCCACAGGACACCTAACTTCTTAGAAGCTGTTCCTGCAAGAGATGAGATGTGAGATTTCCAGTACAGATTTTTAGTAAAGGATAGTCGTAGAATGTTCATTGTTGTGGAAGAAGGAGACAGTTGACTGTCATTGAAGAAGAGGGGATAGTTATCTGGTAGGTTTAGTCGAGTAGATCAAATTCTCCGGATCTCCGAGGGTCTCTGAGTCCCAAACTGGGGAGGGGACCATAAATATCCCCAGGTCGGACCGATTCAATGGTGACGACTCGAGGTGTCTTGATACTTCTAGCCTTTTCTCCTTAAACTTCTGCAACATTCGTGGTCTTAGATCTAATTTTCTCTCTGTTGAACATCATCTCTCCTCCTCTAAACCTCATCTTCTTTTCCTCACCGAAACCCAGTTGTCTGTGAGGACTGACAGCCGATCTTTTTCTGTTTCCTCTTACTGTCTCTATTCTCATTTTCAATCCAAAGCTGGCTCTTGCGTATTTGTGCCCAATGACATCACTTGCTCTCGTGCCCACGGCCTTGAATCTTCCGAATTTTCTACCATCTGGCTTCGACTTCAATGTCACTCTCTTACTAAATGTATCTGTGCTGTATCTCTCTCACCTAGCTCCTCTGACTATGTAAATTTCTTCGACTATTTAACATCAAAAGAGGAGCACTTCTCATCTAATTTTCCTTTAGCAGAAATTGCCATGCATGGGGACTTCAATGTTCACCACCAGCTTTGGCTATCATCTTCTTTCACTGACCAACCTGGTGAACAAGCCTACAACTTTTCTATCCTCCAAGACCTAGAGCGGCAAGTGCAGCACCCTACCCGTATTCCTGACCGCCTTGGAGACACGCCCAACATTCTTGATCTTTTCCTAACTACTAGCCCTTCTGCTTACTCTGTGAAACTACTCTCTCCGTTGGGTTCCTCCGATCACAATCTTATTTCTGTAACCTGTCCTATCGCTCCGGTGCCGCCTCGGGACTCACCTAAGCGGAGGTGCTTCTGGCACTTCAACTCAGCTAAGTGGGAAGACATAAGGCAGTATTACTCTGATTTTCCATGGAATGATTACTGCTTCCATGACAAAGACCCATCTCTTTGTTCAGAGCGCATAACTGAGGTCATAGTCTCTGGCATGGAGGCATATATTCCACACACTTTCTCTAATCCTAAAGCCCGTCAACCTTGGTTTAACTCTGCTTGTTCTCATGCTGTCCGAGATAGAGAGGTGGCTCACAAACGGTACCGTAAGCATCCATCTCCTGAAACTCATGCCCTTTATATTTCTGCCCGTAATCATGCTAAATCTTTACTTCAACTTACCAAAAACTCTTTCATTCCTAGAAAATGTCAAAATCTTTCTGAATCAAATTCCTCTCGTGACTTCTGGCATCTAGCAAATAACATATCTAACAATTTTTCTTCTGCATCTTTCCCTCCTATGCTTCACCCAGATGGCTCCACAGCTGTCTCATCTATTTCTAAAGCTGAACTATTCGCTCAAAACCTTTGCTAAAATTCCACTCTGGTTGATGAAGGGCTTGTTCCTCCTTCTCCTCCACCCTCTGACTATATTGTGCCTGTCATTAAGATCCTCTGTAATGATGTTTTCTTTGCCCTTTCTGGCCTAGATGCTCGGAAGGCTTACGGTCCGGACGGAGTCCCTCCTATAATTCTCAAAAACTGTGCTTCTGTGCTTGCACCCTGCCTGGTCAAACTTTTCCGTCTTTGTCTATCTACTTCCACCTTTCCTTCTTGCTGGAAGTTTGCTCACATCCAACCTGTTCCTAAGAAGGGTAACCGTTCTAATCCTTCAAACTACCGTGCTATAGCTTTGACTTCCTGCCTTTCTAAAGTTTTTGAATCTATACTTAATAAGAAGATTCGTAAGCATCTATCTGCTCACAATCTTCTATCTGATCGTCAGTACGGTTTCCGTAAAGGGCGATCTACTGGCGATCTTCTAGCTTTCCTAACTGAATCTTGGTCATCCTCCTTTAGGGGTTTCGGTGAAACTTTTCCTGTTGCCCTTGACATATCAAAAGCTTTTGATAGAGTCTGGCATTAATCTTTAATTTCCAAACTACCCTCATTCGGTTTCTATCATTCTCTCTGTAACTTCATCTTAAGTTTTCTTTCAAACCGTTCTATTCCAGCTACTGTAGACGGACATTGTTCTTCTCGTAAATCTATCAATATTGGTGTTCCCCAGGGTTCTGTCCTATTACCCACTCTCTTTCTATTATTCATTAATGATCTTCAAAGTCTAACTCCAAGCCCTATCCACTCCTACGCTGATGACTCTACCCTGCATTTTTCAACGTCGTTTATTAGACGTCCAACTCAACAGGAACTAAGTGATTCACGAAGAGATGCCACCGAGCGCCTAACTTCTGATCTATAATAATATAATCGAAAGTGTTTGCGTGTGTGTGTCTGCACAAATGTGTGTGTCCGCTATAGGTTCCGCCCTCAGTGGCGCAATTACATCATATGGTACAGTTTTGGAACCAGGTCGACCAGGGGAAAGTTTTACGGCCACTTTGGGGATGATCCAGTCACTTTTAAAGTTTTCAAATTTTAGTATTAGCGACAATTGTGGAAAAAAAAATAATTACGCGAGATATTTTGCATGAAAAAAGAAAGATATCGAAACGAACGCACGACTGACGGATGTTTTTTTTTACTTCAGTCCTATTACTTCAGTCCTATTATTTCAGTCTTCTTACTTCAGTCCTACTACTTCACTAGCCTACTTCCTATTACTTCAGAGTTACTCATTATTATTTTTTATTTTTTTTATTTATTTATTTACATCTATTACATAATATATATACATATACATATTCATATGCACATACATACACATTAACATACATACACATACATATATACATAAAAAAACAGTAATAAATGAGCGGGCATCAGCCCGCCGCTGTAGCCGCAGCCACAGTCAGGTCACAGGTGGGCGGGGCGTGAGGTCACTCCTGCTCCTTAGTGTTCATCGGGGGCGGGGGGGAGGCACACGCCACCTCCAGCAGCAGGGGCAGATTTTTCTGAAACTGCCGTACGAGGGCGGCCGCGTTCTCCGGGCCGACGCACTGTCTGAGCCGCTCTGTAGCGGGACAGAAAAGCAGGTAGTGGGTCAGGGGATGGGGGGTCATATGAGGACAGTGCTCACACGGCCGCTCCTCAAACCCGTCCCTCAGCTCCTCCAGGGTCAAGTAGCCAAGCCAAAGTCGGTGTAGAACGACCTCCTCGGCTCGGGACAGCTGCTGGGCGGGGCGTAACGGCTCGTTGTTGTTCGTGGCTTGTTTGTGCCAGGCTGCCTGCCTCGATGTCTGCACCAGCTGGCGATACTGTTGCTCTGCGGCACAGACGGCAGCGCGTCTGGACAGTACCTTGGCCCCATGGATGCTGGGTAAGACAGTCAAGGCCACCGCTGGATGTCTGGTGGCCTCCCGGGCCGCCTCATCGGCCGCCTCGTTGCCACGGACGCCTATGTGGCTGAGCACCCAGTTGAACCTTACGCGGCGCCCCTGCGCGGCGAGGCCCTGGATGTGGCCCAGGATGGCGGTGGTGAGCTGCACGTTGTCCATCGGTGTGCAGGGCTGCCGTAGGACCTGCAGGGCAGACATGGAGTCGGTGTGAATCACCACGACCTTCTCCTGTCGGCCCAGGGCGTGCTGGAGGGCGCGCTCTATCGCCACCAGCTCCGTCTGCAGCGTGGAGCAATCAATGGTCGGGTGTCCTCCAGGACAGCACCTCACCGCCCGTAACCACCGCAGCACCTGTCAGGCCTCTCTCAGGGTCAACGGAGCCGTCGGTGTAGTAGATAGCGATCGCAACGCTGCTGGGAACATTGGCGTGCGCCACCGCCTGCAGGGCGTGCTGCCTCAGCTCCTCCCGCGTGCACAACGCATTCGCGGCCGGCAGTGTGGCGATAATCACCTGGGCGGCAGAGGGCTGCCACGGTGGCGGAGCGACGTAGTTGACAGCGGGACGGTCAGGTCCGTCCAGCAGCAGGTGGGTGTGGACGGGGAGGAGGTGGATGGCGGCGTCTGCCACCCCCTGCAGCCAGGTGTTGCCCGGCGATAGTTCACGCTGCTGCTGTGGCAAGACCCTGCACAGCCTGTCCCGCGCGACAGACTCCCTTGCCTGGCAGAGGATCTTGGCCACCCGACAGGCAACGATCTGTCGAACCCTGGTGGCTAGGGGTACCAACCGTTCCTCCGCCTGCATGACGCGGGTGTTTGCCCAGCGCGGTGCCCCCAGCAGGGTCCTCAAAGCTCGGTTCTGAAGGACCTCTAACTTCCTCTGCTGAGTGAGCGACAACGAGACAAGCACGGGCGCGCTGTAGTCTACAAGGGTGCGCACAGTGTGCACGTAGAAGAGGCGCAGCACTGATGACGTGGCCCCGGAGTGTGTCCTCGTCATGGCCCTCATGACGTTGAGCCTGGTCTCAGCCCTCTCCCTCATATACGCGACCTGAGTAGTGAAGTGGAGGCTCCGGTATAGCCACATTCCGAGGTACTGGAAGGCGTGGGTCCAAGCCAGCCTGATGCCCTGTATCTGTAGAGGACAGACCGGGGGGGCAGCGGCCTTGAACACCATGGCCTTGGACTTCTCAGCCGATATCTTGAGACCCAGCTCTCTGCACTTGCAACTGACCAGGTCAAGGGCTTGCTGGGTCAGAGACACCCGGTCACCCCGGCCAGTGACGACCAGGACCAAGTCGTCGGCGTAGCTGAGAAGTGCCGTGCCCTCCCGGAACGGCAGGCCGCCCAGCTGCTCCATCAGGAGGTTGAAAAGGGTGGGGCTTAGGACCCCACCCTGCGGCGTGCCGTTCTCCAGCTCCCTGTAGCTGGACTTGCGCTCCTGGAACCTAACCCTGGCGCGGCGGTGCCAGAAGTAATCCTCAATCCAGGCGAGGAGTCTGCCCCGCACGCCCCGCCGCACCAGCGCGGCCAGGATGGCGTGGGCGTTGGCCAGCTCAAACGCCTTCTCCAGGTCAAGGAAGACGGCGACAGCAGGGCGGCTGTCGATTTGGGCCAGGAGGGCCATGACGCTGTTGGAGGTGCCATGACGGTGTTGGAGATTGGAGGCGCTGTGTTGGAGGCTGTCCCAGGCGCCACAGGAGGCGGGTCAGCACCATCCTCTCAGCCGTCTTGGCCGTGCAGCTCATCAGGGAGATTGGGCGCGGCTTAGTGAGTTCCCTGGGCTTAGGGATGGGCTGGATGTCGGCCTCCTTTCACGCCGAGGGCAAGCGGCCAGCCAGCCAGGAGGAGTTGATCAGGGCCAGGAGTGCCGCCTCCCCGGCCGCCCCAGCGTGGGCCAGCATCGAGTAGGTGACGCCATCAGCGCCCGGAGCGGTGTCCCGTCCCTTCCTGGCCCTTACCAGCTCCCGGGAAGTGAAGGGCTGATCAGTGGCGTCGGGGTGAGCGCGAGCGGCGCCGATGACAGCCTCGCGCACAGGTTGAAGCTGAACCTGCAGCCACTGGACACGGGCGGGGAGTTGGTCGCTGCTACCCCTCGAGACAAACATCCCCACCAGGCGCTCGGCCTCCTGTAACGGCTGGGGGTGGGCGGGAGGCGGGGAGGTCTCTTTCCGGAGGCAGTCCTCACCTTGCCCCACAGCTCGGCCAGCTTGGTGTGTTGGTTAAAACCTGCGCACCATTCGAGCCATTTGGCCTCCCGAACCCACCCCGTGACCTGCCGAGCGTGCCTCACAACCTCACGCAGCAGCTCCAGATTCTTGGGTGTCGGCCGCCTGCTGTACAACTTCCGGTGGATGTTAACCATGTGGTTCTGTTCCCGCACCTCCTGGTTGTAGAACCATCAGTTCTGGTTGTACCTGCGACCGGGGACCTTGACCTTCCGTGGTATGGCTGCCTCTGCCGCCCTCTCAATGGCCAACGTCAGCTCGCTTTCACGCTGGTCCAGATCCTCCGGCGGCTCGTAGGTGGCCCACCACTCGTCCAGGATGGCCTGAAACAATGCTCAGTCCGCCCGCTGTATATTCCACCGCAGCGGCGGGAGCTGTGGCAGCGGCCGGGTGACCTGCAGTATAGTGGCGACTGCGTAGTGGTCGCTGGTCAAAGTGGGGTGGACCTGCCAGGAGGCGTCCGGTGCCAGGTCACTGGAGATCAAGGTGAGGTCCAGCCTGCCACTCCGGACGTGGGTGGGCTCCCCGGTGTTTAGGAGGACAATTTCCGCCACCTCCTCCAGCACCGCGGCTAGGTGGCGGCCCGCACGGTTGGTGGGGGAGACAGACTGCATGCAACATCGGGTGGTGGGCGTTGAAGTCGCCACCCACCAGGACGCTGCTGTGTGTGGCGAGGGAGAGCAACTCATCGGCCTCCAGTTGCCTCCTCCAGCTGCTGTACACGTTGTATACAGTCAGTGGGAGGCCTGGAGGCTCCAGCTGCACTGCCATCACCTCCACGCCCTCGCCACAATCCACGGGGTCCTCAATCCGACGGTGCGGGAGAACGCTGCGTACCACTGCCACACAGCCTCGACGCCCATCCTCGCCACATGATAGGGAGTACACCGTGTATCCCGCTATCTTCCATTCAAAGTGCTCCGGTGTCAGCGTTTCCTGCAGGAGAACGAGGTCAAGGTCCTCCTCCACTATGGCCTGGAGGACCTCAGGTCTCTTGCCATGGAGCCCTTGAATGTTCCATTGGAGCACCTTGAGCCTGCCAGCGGCGGGCGGCGGGTGGGGGGAGGTCACGGGTGCCTCGCCATCACTTTCTCTTTCACTCAGCTCGTGATTCATCTATATCGGTGAACAGACCCGGGAGGGGCTGTGTAGTGGTGGTGGAAGGAAGGAGGGACGGGGGTGATGAGGGACTGTCGTGAGTGAGGGAAGGGGAGGACGAAAGACGCAAATCCCTTTCAATCTCGGCCCAGAGGAAGGCCACAAGCTCCCCTTCGTCCCTGGGGACGTCATCCGGCCTGGCCAGAAGGTGTGACATCACGCCCACCACGCGTCGCAGCATCCCGAGCAATCCTCCACTATACAGTCCGGACAGGAGAGCGGGAGTACTCGTCATTGGGTCAGGGGAGGAGGCGGGCGTGACTCCGGGCCGAGAAAGTGTGGGGGTGGCCGTGGGCGTCGCCGTGGAATGCACAGGCGACGCCTGATCGGGCGTGGGCATAACTTCGGGTGGCGTGGAAGCGATGGGTCTGGCTGGAGTGGGTGACACGGGCGCCGTTGTGAGCGCCGGTGTGGGGAGGGGGGCCGTGCCGCAGATGGCGTGGGAGCAGGCGGACAGTGACAGGCATGGGCGGCGAGAGTGTAGCCGGGGTGGGAGAGGGATGGGGTCCCGCAGCCTCCTGCCCTAGACTATGGTGTGCCCTCGCCTGCACCTTCCATCTCCGCCTCTGTCGCTATGTCGGCCTATCGTGGTCCACAGTCCCCCGGGAGAATCGGGTGTCAGGGATATGGAAATACTCGCTAAGCCCCTCGATCCCTCGGCGTCGGTGTCAAGTGCCCCCGCACCCCCCCATGCCGGCCTCGTAGGAGGCGGAGCCGGAACAAAGGAACCTTGCGGTCCCGGCCGATCACCGCCGCCCTGTAGTCACCTCCCTCCTCCAGGCAGTCGTCGCAGGCGTTCAGGGCAGCGGGGGTTCCAGGCGTGGTGCCCCCCGAAGCAGTTGGGGCATCTGGCGGTCGTGAGCTGCCGGGCCTTATGACGCCTGATGCACTGCTCGGATGGGTGCGCCTGGCTGCACACGCCACACCTGATGGGGTGTTGACACCGCCCTTGCAGGTGATTATACCGCTGGCACCGGTAACACTTACTTCTGTCCTATTACTTCAGAGTTATTTCTGTCCTATTACTTCAGTCCTATTACTTCAATAGCCTACTTCCTATTACTTATGAGTTACTTATGTCCTATTACTTCAGTCCTATTACTTCACTGGCCTACTTCCTATTACTTCAGTCCTATTACTTCACTAGCCTACTTCCTATTACTTCAGAGTTACATATGTCCTATTACTTCAGTCAGATTTCAAGAGACTTCAGTTTCCAGTGAAAGTTAGCTTTGCCATGTCACTCAACAAGTCACAAGGCCAATCACTGAAGTATGTTGGATTTCACCCACTTCAGCCTTGCTTCTCCCATGGTCAGCTGCATGTTGGATGCTCAAGAGTGGGAGATGGCACCAAGCTCTTTATCCTCACACCCAACAAAAAGACCAAGAACATTGTCTGTCCTGCTGCTTTGCAGTAATATTTTGTCAGATTTTGTGATAACCCAAAAATTATTCTGTGAGATTAAACTCATGGTTGTGTGAAATACATTATCATTAAAATAAAAGTGTTACAATTATTGGGCCGAAGCCCCACCAAAAGCCCTCCGCAGGAGCTAGCCAAAAAGTCCGCTCGGAGGACGGCTTTTCGGCTAGTCTTACTATAATTTCTGATTGGGGCAAAGCAAACCTTGTTTTGTTCAATGCCTCAAAAAACCAATTTCTTCACCTATCTACTCCACAAAACCTACCAGATAACTATCCCCTCTTCTTCAATGACACTCAACTGTCTCCTTCTTCTACAATGAACATTCTAGGGCTATCTTTTAATAAAAATCTGAACTGGAAATCTCACATATCATCTCTTGCTAAAACAGCTTATAAAAAGTTAGGTGTCCTGTGGCGTCTGCGTCCTTTTCTTTCTCCCTCCCAATTGCTTGCTTCTACAGGGGCCTTATCTGCCCATGTATGGAGTATGTCTCACATGTTTGGGGAGGATCCACTCATACAGCTCTCCTAAACAGGGTTGAGTCAAAAGCCTTGCGTCCCATCAACTCCTCTCCTCTGACTGACTGTCTTCAATCTTTAAATCACCGCCGCAATGTTGCTTCTCTTGCTCTCTTCTACCGTTATTTTCATGCTCACTGCTTTTCTGATCTTGCTAACTGCATGCCTCCCCCCCTCCCGCGGCCTCGCTGCACAAGACTTTCTAGTCATTCTCATCCCTATTCTGTCCATCTTCCTAATGCAAGAGTTAATCAGTATCTTTACTCTTTCATCCCTTTCACTGGTAAACTCTGGAACTCTCTTCCTGTTTCTTTTTTTCCACTTTCCTATGACTTAAACCTTTTCAGAAGAGTAACAAGACACCTCCCGAACTAAAGTGGCTCACTCCTCTTTTTTATATTATTCTCTTACTGTCTTCTTTATAGGGACTGGCAACTAAGCGGGCTTTGTGTTACCCATTTTTGGTGTGCCCTTAGCCAGTCCTTTGTGACGTAAAAAAAAAAAAAAAAGGAGAGGTGAAGAAATTGGGTTTTTGAGGCATTGAACAAAATAAGGTTTGCTTTGCCCCAAGCAGAAACTATAGAAAGATCAGAAGTTAGGCGCTCGGTGGCATCTCTCCATGAATCACTTAGTTACTGTTGAGTTGGACGTCTAATAAACGACGTTGAAAAATGCAGGGTAGAATCATCAGCGTAGGAGTAGATAGGGCTTTGAGTTAGACTTAGAAGATCATTAATGAATAATAGAAAGAGAGTGGGTGATAGGACAGAACCCTGGGGAACACCACTATTGATAGATTTACGAGAAGAACAATGTCCGTCTACAGTAGCTGCAATAGAACGGTTTGAAAGGAAACTTAAGATGAAGTTACAGAGAGAATGATAGAAACCGAATGAGGGTAGTTTGGAAATTAAAGATTAATGCCAGACTCTATCAAAAGCTTTTGATATGTCAAGGGCAACAGGAAAAGTTTCACCGAAACCCCTAAAGGAGTATGACCAAGATTCAGTTAGGAAAGCTAGAAGATCGCCAGTAGATCGCCCATTACGGATACCGTACTGACGATCAGATAGAAGATTGTGAGCAGATAGATGCTTAAAAATCTTCTTATTAAGTATAGATTTAAAAACTTTAGAGAGGCAGGAAGTCATAGCTATAGCACGGTAGCTTGAAGGATTAGAACGGTCACCCTTCTTAGGAACAGGTTGGATGTGAGCAAACTTCCAGCAAGAAGGAAATGTGGAAGTAGATAGACAAAGACGGAAAAGTTTGATCGATATGACCCATATATGACAGATAAAACCGAAATAGTTAAAGCTGGTTTGCTTAATACGATTTTTTGTGGGTGAAATATATGAGTGAAATTATGCATAACACTATGTAAAGAGAGAGAGAGAGAGAGAGAGAGAGAGAGAGAGAGAGAGAGAGAGAGAGAGAGAGAGAGAGAGAGAGAGAGAGAGAGAGAGAGAGAGAGAGAGAGAGAGAGAGAGAGAGAGAGAGAGAGAGAGAGAGAGAGAGAGAGAGAGAAGAGAGAAAGAGAGAGAGAGAGAGGAGAGAGAGAGAGAGAGAGAGAGAGAGAGAGAGAGAGAGAGAGAGAGAGAGAGAGAGAGAGAGAGAGAGAGAGAGAGAGAGAGAGAGAGAGAGAGAGAGAGAGAGAGAGAGAGAGAGAGTATACCATCGTTTTCTTTCTTGTTTAGTTTTAATTATATACAAACACACACACACACACACCCACACTTGTTTTGTTTTGTTTTGTTTTGTTTTGTTTTGTTTTGTCTGGTTTTGTTTAGTTTTGCCTTGTTTTGTTCAATGCCTCTAAAACCCAATTTCTTCACCTATCTACTCGACAAAACCTACCAGATAACTATCCCCTCTTCTTCAATGACACTCAACCGTCTCCATCTTCTACAATGAACATTCTAGGACTATCCTTTAATACAAATCTGAACTGGAAATCTCACATCTCATCTCTTGCTAAAACAGCTTCTAAGAAGTTAGGTGTCCTGTTGCGTCTGCGTCTTTTCTTTTTCTCCCTCCGAATTGCTTGCTCTCTGCAGGGGCCTTATCCGCCCATGTACGGAGTATGTCTCACATGTTTGGGGAGGATCCACTCATACAGGTTTCCTAAAAGGGTTGAGTCAAAAGCTTTTCGCCTCATCAACTCCTCTCCTCTGATTGACTGTCTTCAATCTTTAAATCACCGACTCAATGTTGCTTCTCTTGCTTTTTTCTACCGTTATTTTCATGCTCACTGCTCTTCTGAACTTGCTAACTGCATGCCTCCCCCCCTCCCGCGGCCTCGCTGCACAAGACTTGCTACTCATTTTCATCCCTATTCTGTCCATCTTCCTAATGCAAGAGTTAATCAGAATTGTTGGGAATGGGTTTGTACCTTTGGGTTTTTTGGGTTTATTTAATTCATTTATTTTTTCTTTGCTTTATTTGATAGATTGGGGATAATTAACACTTGTTCACTAATTGTAATGTTGAGCGCTAGTATGAAATAAAGTCAGTCTGGAACGAGCGGCCATGGTGTTTACATCCCCTGCCTGACCGGCGGCTGGTACGTGAGCCGTCTAACACCATAACACATCTTCGCCTGGTCGTCCCTGCCCTCCAGCTGTTCCAGGGGCGAACATGGTGCCCAGACCCGGGATCCTGTCACATCAAGTGATCCTGTACATGATAATTAGCGAAGATGTCAGTGGACCAAAAGTAACAAGACGCCAGTCAGCTGGTCGAGGATAGTAAGCCTAAAA
>JACEEZ010026457.1:32500-40000 GCA_016584305.1 Chionoecetes opilio
TTTGTATAAGTATTGAAAAGTGATGGGGCAAGGATGCATCCTTGCCTCACTACTGTATTCACAGGAAAGAAGCTGGAAACACCTCCCCCACACTTCAATGCACTCGCAGTCCCAGAGTACAAACCAGTCAGTCATCAAACAAATAGTCCTTGCAGGAATCCCGCGAAGTCGCATAGTAAGTAGCATCAAACATAATAATAATTATGAGAGGGAAGATAAGATGGATAAATAAACTAGGAAATAGACGTCCACACTAAATCTGTGGAACGTGTCCACGCTCGCACAGGCTAAAGTTTACTTTTTAAATACCCTCATCTTAAAATACTTCTATTTCAACCTGACCTAACCCATCCTAACTTTCACCATCCCCTTCTTTGATTTTCTTTACTTTTTACAAAGAAAAGAAAAGTGGTGGTGTGGTGGTGGTGGTGGTGGATGTGGTGGTGGTGGGGGTGGTGGTGGTGGTGGTGGTGGTGGTAGTGGTGGTGTGGTGGTGGTGGTGGTGGTGGTGGTGGTGTGGTGGTGGTGGTGGGTGGTGGTGGTGGTGATGGTGGTGGTGGTGGTGGTGGTGGTGGTGGTGTGGTGGTGGTGTGGTGGTGGTGGTGGTGGTGGTGGTGGTGGTATTTCATAATTGTTAAATGCGAATGTTGAAGCTCCCTTCGCTCGCTTGGACAATAACACGGGTTTATACTTAAATTTTCTTTCTCCTCTCTGTACCCACGGCTGAAATGGCATATTTAATACCTCACACAAACCCACACAGGTTTGGGCCATTTCGAGTTGGGTCCCAATTGACTCGTGGACGAGTTGGCTTGAGGCCTTTTTAGCATGTGTCCCATATGGCCCGTGGCCGAAGTGAGCTAAGGACCACTTGACCTCAGTACCAATCGCTACAGTACCAAATGACCTGCACCCCTCACACACACCCTACCACGTATATAACAGCACGCTAACCCTAAATAACACCTATAACGGCACTAGAAACACGAGTTATAGTGGATATATGAGGCCTAACATAAGCGGCCTGCCTCCTCGGCTCAGACACTGTTATTGTGAGGACTACGAACACATTTTATCTCCCCTGCACTAATGCACTACTTTCGCCACTGCACTAATGTCGCCAGGCACAATATATTACGAATTTGGGCATAAATGCTAAAAACTCGCTACGCTCGCTTGGACAATGAGTTAAGAGACGAAATATAACTTTATGTGCCAAATTTCTTCTTTTGCGCCTGTATCTTCATTGCCTACAAAGGTCACAAGAAGAAGAAGAAGAAGAATTCGTGGAAACATTTTACAAGCCTATATGACACCTGATTTCGGCTGAAATAGGTGTCCAAGCTCGCTTCGCTGGCTTGGACAATAAATTAGGAAACATTTTAGTAATTGAAAGACAAGTGAATTTGAATAATTTATTGGATAAGAGGGTTTGCCTTGATTAAAAGCATAACAAATAAGCAACAAAAATAGAATAAGTCAATAAACAAATGATCGCATGAAGAAATATATGAGGTAATTCAAATTTACGGGAATGATGGAAGAGGAGGAGGAAGAGAAGGCGGAGGAGAAGGAGGAGGAGGAGGAGGAGGAGGAGGAGGAGGAGGAGGAGGAGGAGGAGGAGGAGGAGGAGGAGGAGGAGGAGGAGGAGGAGGAGGAGGAGGAGGAGGAGGAGGAGGAGGAGGAGGAGGAGGAGGAGGAGGACAGGGGAAACTTATGAAGACACCAAGATTGAAAGTGAGGAGTGAAGGATGGAGGGAGCGAGAGAGAAAAAAGAAATAGATGGAGGAAAGGAAGCAATGGATAAAAAATAGGTGGAGAAAGAGAAGTTAAAAAATAGGGAAATAATGAAAATAGGAGGAAATAACAAAAATAACAATAATGATGATGATAATGATAAGATGAGGATAATAACAGTTAAATTGAGAAGAAAGAAGAAGAAGGTCCAGATTACTAATAAACAACAACATTAATAATAACAGCAACGACAATACAAAACTCACATACCAACACCAAATAAAGAGAGAAAAAAGGAGAAAAAAACAGCAGGAAACAAAGATTAAAAAAACAAATGTGAAACCTTTCCTCTTTGTCCTAAAATACCTTCCCACACACACTTACCTTACACGACCTTTCCTCCAGCAGGCAGGTCACCTCCTATGAGAGAGAGAGAGAGAGAGAGAGAGAGAGAGAGAGAGAGAGAGAGAGAGAGAGAGAGAGAGAGAGAGAGAGAGAGAGAGAGAGAGAGAGAGAGAGAGAGAGAGAGAGAGAGAGAGAGAGAGAGAGAGAGAGAGAGAGAGAGAGAGAGAGAGAGAGAGAGAGAAAGAGAGTGTGTGTGAGTGTGTAAGAAAGCATAGACAATACAGAATACTGGTGAAATAGGGTAATCTTCCCATAACGAGGCAGCAAGGGTAACGTAGAGGTAAGACAAATCAAGAAGGCATACCTCCATACATGGGTAGAGGAAAATGACCTTATATAGAATCAGCGTTGAGAAGGACAGAAAAAGAAATAGAACTGAAAATAACAGAAGAAAAAAAGAAGAAAGAAAAAAGATAATAAAAAAGAGATCAGAAAAAGAAAGAAAGAAAAGAAAAAGAAAATGATGGAGACGATACAGAACCCCAATTTTTACTCAAACTGACTTATTCAAGCTTATAATCTATAATAATATAAGCGAAAGTGTGTGTGTGTGTGTGTGTGTGTGTGTGTGTGTGTGTGTGTGTGTGTGTGTCTGTCTGTCTGTCTGTCCGCGATAGTTGCCGCCCCCTGTGGCGGAATCCCATCATATGTCACGGTTTTGGAATCAGGTTGACCAGGGGAAGGTTTTAAGCCCACTTATACACAGCGCGCCAAAGCATTGTTCGCGACATCATAACACAGCGCTTCCATACGGGAATTCAGAAAATGTACTCTATGGCAGCCTACTGATTTCCGAGAGAGATATCTTGCATATGGCAGCTTGTTTAAGGCACGGGCAGTCCAACAAGACCGTTGAGGAATGTTCAGATGCCACTTGTCAATTATAGACGAAGCATTTAAAAAAGTATCGCCTTCCTTCCGGCGAGTAATATGAACAGACGCGCATTGGTATAAATATCATTATTTGCATAATGAGTGGCAAGAAAGACCCAACAAAGGAGCAAATTAAAGTTATTGTATCTCTACACAAGGCAGAGAGGCCAGTGGAAGAAATATCAAGGATTGTGGATGTTACGAGGAAATGTGTGCATAAGTGGGTGGAATGTTTCACGGTGGGTTGGCGGTGTCGCGGCAGCCGCGACACCAGAACATTATAAGTGGCCAGGGCGAGGATGTAAAAGTCATATCGCAATATTTTTCTTGCTCTTAATTGAGGATGGGCATCCACTTGACGTTTCATGACATTTAGGGTGCTTGCTGAGGTTTTACATCCTCGTCCTGGCCACTTATAATGTTCTGGTGTCGCGGCTGCCGCGACACCGCCAACCCACCGTGAAACATTCCACCCACTTATGCACACATTTCCTCGTAACATCCACAATCCTTGATATTTCTTCCACTGGCCTCTCTGCCTTGTGTAGAGATACAATAACTTTAATTTGCTCCTATGTTGGGTCTTTCTTGCCACTCATTATGCAAATAATGATATTTATACCAATGCGCGTCTGTTCATATTACTCGCGGGAAGGAAGGCAATACTTTTTAAATGCTTCGTCTATAATTGACAAGTGGCATCTGAACATTCCTCAACGGTCTTGATGGACTGCCCGTGCCTTAAACAAGCTGCCATATGTAAGATATCTCTCTCGGAAGTCAGTAGGCTGCCATAGAGTACATTTTCTGAATTCCCGTATGGAAGCGCTGTGTTATGTAGTCGCGAACAATGCTTTGGCGCGCTGTTGTACTGTGTAGGATGATACGATCACTTTTTTTTTTTTTTTTTCAGCCTATTAGCGAGAACTGAAGAAAAAAAAGTGGGTTGCGAGAATTGAGGAAACCTTGATGTAGGGTGATGGGTAATAGGTGAGTGAATGGGTGGGGTGATGGGTAATGGGTGTGGGGTGATGGGTGAGTGAATGGGTGGGGGGTGATGGGTAAGGGAATAGGTGGGGGGTGATGGGTAATGGGTGAGTGAATGGGTGTGTGGTGATGGGTAATGGGTGAGTGAATGGGTGTGTGGTGATGGGTAATGGGTGAGTGAATGGGTGGGGAGTGATGGGTAATGGGTGAGTGAATGGGTGGGGGGAATACATAAATTTCAGGAAAGTTAGAAGGGGCTATCTGGAGAGTCTGTGTTTGGTGGGCCGAGGTGGTGGGTAATGGGTCTATCTGGAGAGTCTGTGTTTGGTGGGCCGAGGGCCCACCAATAGCCCTCCGCAGGAGCTAGCCAAAAAGGCCGCCCGGAGGGCGGCTTTGCGGCTAGTATTATATAAACTTGGAAAATATGAAGATACTGCCAATATGGAGAGGATACTGTGCTGATCATAACCTTACCCATCAGTAGCAGCTAATTTTTCCACCACACTCCCATGCCCTGATGTAAATATCTACCTGACGAAGATGTCACCGTTCTCCCTTACCGTTATACGTGATTTCGATATACGAGGAGCGGCCAGTGAAAGTGATTTTTTTCCTTTTTTTTAAGTCACCAAAAACAAGGTAACAAAAAAACCACTTAGCTGCCAGTCCCTATATTGATGACAGTAAGAAACTAAAGAAATGGGGTTGGGCCAATTTAGTTCGGGAGGTTTCTTTTTGTCACTTCTCTCCTGAAAAGTTTTAAGTCGAATCAATCAATCAATCATTGGGGGCATACGCCGGGGGGCGCGTCGCCTCACCCACCCTACGACGCCACTCCCGGGGGTCACCACGCGCGAGTTCCCATGCAGGCTCCTTTCCCATACCAAGCAGCTCTCGACAAGAAACATCAACTTGCCCCAGCCACGAGCCTTGTGGGCGCCCCAGCCACGAGCCTTGTGGGCGCCCCTTGGCCTCCTCCACGACGGATTGTCTCTTACAGATACAACCCGATGGGAAGGATCGGTTTCAGGGTAGCGTGCCACATGCCCATATAGCCGAAGTTGGCGCTGACGGACTATGCAGGTAATAGGCCTCGATTCAGTCTCACGGTGCAATCGCTGATTTGACACGTAATCATCCCAGCGATACCCCATGATTCTGCGAAGACACTTATTATCAAAGGCATTGATTCGTCTCTTCAAGTCACTATTTAGTGTCCATGTCTCACAACCATAGAGTAAGACAGGGATCACACGCGACTTGAAGATCCGGATCTTTGTCCTCCTGCACAGGTACCGACAACGCCAAATACTCCCGCTGAGCGAGACCATAACACCGTGGGCTATGCCAATCCGCCGTAAGACTTCTTGACGTGACCCGCCGTCATTATGGACTGCGCTACCAAGGTATGTAAAACTTTCCAAGATCTCAATGTCCTCGCCACACGCATGAACAGACTGTACTGCTTCATCTAGTAAGTCTCCAAATACCTGGACCTTGGTCTTGAGCCAGGAGACCTCAAGTCCCAAAGGCTTTGCCTCCTCGTGCAGCGCCTCGAGAGCCATCACCAGGACCTCCAGCGACTCAGCAAAGATTACTGCATCATCGGCAAAAACAAGATCGGTGGTCTTGGTGTTGCCGACGGATGCTCCACAATCACTCTGATCTACAACCTTGTCCAATACCGAGTCCATACAAGCGTTGAAAAGTGATGGGGCAAGGACGCACCCTTGCCTCACTCCTGTATTCACAGGAAAGAAGCTGGATACACCTGCCCCACACTTCACAGCACTCTCAGTCCTAGAATACAGACCAGTTATCAAACCAATAGTCCTTGCAGGAATCCCTCGAAGTCGCAGAAGATCCCAGAGTGACTCACGATGCACTGAGTTAAACGCCTTCTTGAGATCAACATAGGCTGCAAGCATCCCCTGTCGAAACTCACGTCGGCGTTCCACCAGGACACGAAGCGCTAGGATACGGTCCGTTGTTGACTTACCAGGCGTGAACCCAGACTGCTGAGGTCTCTGATGCTTCACCAGATGACTGCAAATTCGTGTCAGCAATAGATGGGCAAGCACCTTGCCTGGTACGCTGAGCAGTGTAATACCGCGGTAATTGTTGCAGTCCTGACGGTCCCCTTTCCCTTTCCAGATAGGGACGACCAGCCCCCTTTTCCAGTCGGGAGGAATGGTACCTGATTGCCACACGGCAGTCAGGACAGCATGCAACCCGCGGATCATGGCCTCACCCCCAGCTTTGAGGAGCTCCTCACTGATATTACAAACACCAGCTGCCTTTCCACCCTTCAACTTTGCTACAGCCTCTCTGACTTCGTCATGAGAGGGTGCGGTTTCGTCAATGGGAGGATCGGCACCCACTGCCTGTAACCCAGTGGTGTGAAGCTGCTCAGTTGGAGGGTCCACCGTGAACAATTGCCCAAAGTACTCAGCCCAACGAGCCATCTGCCCATCCATGTCCGACACGAGGCGCCCATCTGCTGTTCGAATAGCACTCGCCCGAGAAAGAGACTTGGAACGGAGCTTCTTCAGGGCTCGGTAGGCGGGTCGGAGGTCATTAGCGTTCAAATGACCCACGACATCCTCAGCGAGACTCCTGACATACCTCTCCTTGTCTCTCCTCAGGAGGGTTCTAGTCCGGCGTGACAGAGCCCTGTGCTGGTCCCGGTTCCCAGTCAGCCTGGCAGCGCGACTCTCCTCGATTTTCTCCAGCGTCTCCGTCGAGACAAAACCACGCCTTGACCTCGGGCGCTCCCCAATACACTCCTTGGCAGCCTGTAGAGTTTCACGTTTGAAGGTATCCCACAGTTCTACAGGATCCCCGAGAGCACCGAGCACATCAAACCGATTTGAGACTGCCACCGCATACTCATGAGCACATGTCAAGTCCTTCAGTTTCTCAAGATGAAACACAGTATGGTTACCTCTTGAGATTCTTCTGGACTTGACATGAAGCTTAAGTGTAGCAACAACAGGTCTGTGATCTGTTCCAAAGAACTCAGCACTCCGGTAAACCCTGCAGTTCTGGAGGATCCTCCAACGAGTACTAACGAGGATGTGGTCGATCTCCTTAGCTACCCCTCCGGCATTACTATACCATGTCCAGCTGTGCAGCTCTGGTCTCTGATACCAAGAACCTGCAATTCTCAACCTTCTGGACCTTGCAAAGTTCAGAAGCAGAGAACTGTTGGTGTTTCTGGTACCGGAGCCATGGGGACCGACACATAACTCGTAGCCATCTCTCACAGTGCCAGTAGTAGCAGTTAAGTCGTATGAAAGTAAATAAATTCAACCAAAGCCAATGACAAAAAAGCCTGGTGGAACGCCGTTGTGAATTTCGACAGGGGATGCTTGCAGCCTATGTTGATCTCAATAAGGCGTTTGACTCAGTGCATCGTGAGTCACTCTGGGATTTTCTGCGACTTTGCGGGATTCCTGCAAGGACTATTGGTTTGATGACTGATCTGTACTCTGGAAT
>JACEEZ010026457.1:52500-65770 GCA_016584305.1 Chionoecetes opilio
CATAAAAGTGATTACAAAAGAGAATAAGACAATCTTAAGACAAAGAGAAAATATCTTTAAGAAGATAATAAACGCTGAACTAGCTATCACTTTTAACGAGATCTGTCTCAGAGAAAATCTCCTGCCCGTATATACTTTATATATATATATATATATATATATATATATATATATATATATATATTATATATATATATATATATATATAAATGACATAACCAATGCTAATTCAAAATTTTAATGTACTATATATGCTGACGATGCATATCTCCTATATTAGCTGTTGTAACCTGAGCTCGATACACCTTAATTTGGAAATTGAATTGTTGATATATAAGTGGATACAGGCCAACAATTAAATCTCAATGTTACAGAACATTCATCTGTCAAGTCATTCAATCAAAATTCAGCCCCTTTATATAAAGGTGAACCGAAACAAATGTCTCTCATACAAGTTGACTGTTGATACGATGATTGAATTGGAGCACCTATAAATAGGAATGTTACAGCATATCAAACAATTGTGGAATCTCTTAGAGCCGCCATCAAGCTACCAAGAGATATTGATTACAAATAGAACTAAGACCCATATCTATGCCCGCCCAAAGAGTAGAAATACAGCAGATACGAAACGCGAACAGCTTCCATTTTTAAACGAGATCGTCTCAGAGGTTAGATCTCCGCCCGATAATATAGTGAACATATTATTAAATTGCTATATACATAAAATAGTGTATAATGCGATATTCCCTTATATATATAAAACAAAGAAGGTGCAAATCGGCAAATTTAAATTACTATATTTACTGACGATGATATTCATATTAGCTGTTGTAACCTGAGCTCGTCTACCGCTCTTAATTGGGAAATTGAATCTTTGTTATGGGGGGTTGGCAGCACATTCATATGCATCGTTCAAGAACAATTACACCCCCCTGTATCGAAGATCATTAATAAAAACATTTTTGCCGCTTAGTATTAAAGTAACGATACAACTTATCTATCAGGGCAAAATTTTAATAGTTTTATCCTCCAGATTAAATTGAAATTTAACCATTCATCTTAATGCGGAAGTACAAAGCCTATCAACAATATTGACAGCCACCGGTCCCGCTCTCAACAAATACAGGGTATGTTTATACGTCTATATTAAACAATTCTATGGTTACCCTCTACCGCTGATTTTACTGTGTCTCCATATGGAAATGTAGTACAAGGCCATCATTTTTGAAAAAATATAAGTAGCCCAAAATAAGATTATTAGTTATATTATATTCATGGATAAAATTTAACTCTACCCGCCGTCATTATGCTCAGTTGAATATATTAAATTTCAAATTCATGAAAATGTATTTTGTATTTCTGCTTATTTATAAAAATTTGAATACAGGTAACAAACTTTTCAAATGTATTTAAAGTACTTATAATACGAAGGGTAATAATATAAATCTAGTGAGTCCACAATTTCGAGCAACTCTCTACAACAAGAGTGTGGTATGTGACGGTCCTCAGCTGTGGAATTCCCTTCCTACTGATGCAAAAACATTAATATATAAAAGTAATTTATTTCAATTTAAAAAGAAAATAAAGAGTTATTTGTCTACTTGTCAGAATACATGATGTTAAGCGAACGATGTAAGTGTGTGTCAATACGCAAGTCAGTGTGCATGTTCTATATTGTTAATGTTTGTAAGAATGCATGTGTTGGTGATTTGATGCCTGTTTTTACATAATTGGAATCGTATTTAGTGTTATTGTAAAGTTTGATTGCATAGTCTATTCAATTTAATTTCTTAGAAAATAATGTTGCCGGTGTTCTGCAAATGTAAATCTAGACATTTCCGTCTGTCAAAGAGTCCTGGCTCTTTGGTGATTTGGTGATTTGATGCCTGTTTTTACATAATTGGAATCGTATTTAGTGTAATTGTAAAGTTTGATTGCATAGTCTATTCAATTTAATTTCTTAGAAAATAATGTTGCCGGTGTTCTGCAAATGTAAATCTAGACATTTCCGTCTGTCAAAGAGTCCTGGCTCGACAGACCATGCCGTTAATAGACATGGTATATATAAGTATATTTATACAGTTTATAGATGTAACAATAATGGCAATACATTTACTATTACTTTTACTAATACTCTAATTAATATTACACACACACACATAACACACACAAAACAAAAAGTCCTGGCTCCCTACAAATTCGACGTCACCACATAGGAGTAGGACTTTTCCCTCAGGCACCGTAAAGAAGACAGGAACATACACAACATGGACAGCCAGTGACAACCAGTGACAGCCAGGAACAGCAAGGGACAGCCAGGAACAGCCAATGACAGCCAGTGACAGCCAGGAACAGCAAGGGGCAGCCAGGAACAGCCAGTGACAGTCAGGGACAGCCGGGAACAGCCAATGACAGCCAAGGACAACCAGGGACAGCCAGTGACAGCCAGGGACAGGAAGAGACAGCCAGGAACAGCCACTGACAGTCAGGGACAGCTAGGGACGCAGAGGTGTGATGAGACGAAGACGATATGAAATGCATAGAAAGTTGCGTCCCAAAGATGTATCATAATTTAAGGGAATTCTTGGCTACGATTTACTGCCATTGTGAATAAGGAGAGGGGAACTGAAAGGCTAAAAAAAAGTGACAACCATAAAACCTAACCTAAGTTTCCCGCCAGGCACTGCAAATAGGATAAGTCAGTGAGCCACACAGCTTCAAGGTCTTCTCTGAATGCAGCACCTTCACCAACCAACCTCAGCTTACAACCCAAACAAGGGACCCGAGAACCAGTGGAGAAAGAGAGAAAAAAAACCTCTTACATTTTTTCAACACTTTTCATGCTTCAGTACAAAACCCCACCCCCCCCCTCCCCCTCTGTGGTTGTGTGGCAAGCTGCCCCCTCACCACGCCACCACCACCACCACCACCACCACACTGCCATTATTTACTCCACGCAAACACTTCTGACCTGCACTTTTATTTTTCCCCGTGCCAACATTGATCCAGCAACACTTTGAGGGGCTCACACAATACAACACAACACAACCTGGGGAAACAACAACACAACATGCACTTTTATTTCACATCTTGAACATGAAGGCAAACCACGTACTCCTTCAAGCCTCCAACACCGTGCGGAATTAACAGTTCCTTACACAAGACTTTCTTTAAGAGGAACTTCCTCCTTCCTTCCCACAGTTCCTTTACTCTGCGAGAAAAAAATTGTTTGTTAATTCTCTTGAGACACAACAAAGGCTTCTGGAACACGGCAAGGACAACAGCCACGACCACGGACGCTGCTGTAGCATTAATCTCCTTCCCCAAAGGACTGTTCGATTAACGTTTTGTAGTACAAAGGAGAGACCATTGCCATGATTCAGAATGACATCACACAGCTCTCGTCCAGGACCTTCCCGCCTTCCCAAAGCCCCAAGTGTTGTTATGTCAGACACGCCCTTGGCTAACGCGCTCCAGTGCCCTGCTGGATGCGAACCCTTCCACTGGGGCTCACAATGTATATTACCATCTAATACTTATCTCCTCTGTGTTTCAAGGTAATATCGCTTGTTACCTTGAAATAGTTAAACATTGTTTTGTTTTTCTGATGAAGCAAACGATAAACAACGACGAAAATTCTGCATCAACGACAACGACCCCCTTCAAAACGACCTGTCATACCACATAAAGCATCACCTGTACCTTCCTAACCAACTAACCGACAACCACCACCACCACCATCACCACCACAACCACCACCATCAGCACCATCACCAACCAAGCCCCAAGCTCTTTTCCCCGAAGGACATAAACTTCAAGGACAAAAAACTTTACAAAGCTTTAAATTTCATGAGTTCAGCAGACGTTTGCAGACGGAATGAGATATCTTGGAAAAATTTATCTCAGATTCGATTCTACAAGGGCGTGTGTGGAACTGTAAAGAGGCAAGGTCCGGCGCTTCAAGCCCCAGGAGATATTATTGCTTGAGGACCGGACCAGGACACGAGACCAGGAAAGGGCGCCGAGTACCAGTGGAAATTTTGTAACAATCATATAATTAATTGAAGCTATTACCTTCAGAAGACCCATTGTCTATCTCATCCCGACAAAATGCCCCAGCCAGTACTAACTAAGATACTTCTCGGGGATAGGAGGGTTGAATTGGGAAGAAGGCTTATCATTACTGTATGCTCGGGTGGTCGGAGTGGCCAGCCCGTGATCAGGCCGGCGGTGAAGGGTGGAGGCGGTGTGTTTTTATCTGAGGCGTCAAGCGGGTTATCACACAACACTGACGCAGCGGATGGAATCGCTGTGTCGATAACACGTCCTATGATTTTGCCTTATATTATATATATATATATATATAAAATATATATATATATATATATATATATTATATATATATATATATATA
Source organism: Chionoecetes opilio (assembly GCA_016584305.1). Taxonomy (NCBI): domain Eukaryota; kingdom Metazoa; phylum Arthropoda; class Malacostraca; order Decapoda; family Majidae; genus Chionoecetes; species Chionoecetes opilio. The sequence goes on from JACEEZ010026457.1 coordinate 56,918, forward strand.
TATATATAATATATATATATATATATATATAACAAAATTTATATACGTATCTTCTCGATTTAATCAGAGAAGCCCAGTGAGTTATATTATTCCGTGGGAATCTGGAAATGTACTGACTCTCTAAGCAGGCGGCGGATGGGCCGCCACAATACCTAGCTACCTACGTATTAACGTCTATAAGGTGGCGAGAATCTAATGACGGCCAATGACCAGCCGTTTCAAATTTAGGTGCTAATATTAGGTGCAAATGTTTAATAATACTGGGAATATTCATTTGTCATATCCCAATACATATCATTTACTTGAATTACCTTAATAAATACCCATTACCATTATAATTATATATATATATATATATATATATATATATATATATATATATATATATATATATATATATATATATATATATATATATATATATATATATATATATATATATATATATATATATATACGTTCCTACTCTCTCCCCTATGATGAGCGAGCAATACCTCCCTTACATAGGGGGGCGAAACAAACTACCACTTTCCTAATTGAGAGAGTGGTTGGTGGATAATTTCCACAGTACCTCTGAATCCATAACTGACAGAAAAAAACGTTTATGAGCCACGTAGACGATGAATACGTTTATAAAACAATTAGAAAAAGCGCATTAAAAAGACATATGGACAAAAAAAGCGTATAATGAGAGTGTAATAAACAGAGAAAGAATGTTTATGAGATGAATAGACAGAGAAATAACGTTTATAAACGACTAATAAGCACAGGAACTATGAGTTGATACAAAATAAAAGAAGTTAGTAAATTGTAGAGTTTAAAGGCCTACATATTTTGTTAGTAAGTGTACAGTCCTTTGAGGAATAAGAGAGAGAGAGAAAGGCAGAAGAGAGAGAGAGAGAGAGAGAGAGAGAGAGAGAGGAGAGAGAGAGAGAGAGAGAGAGAGAGAGAGAGAAGAGAGAGAGAGAAGAGAGAGAGAGAGAGGAGAGAGAGAGAGAGAGAGAGGAGAGAGGAGAGAGAGAGAGAGAGAGAGAGAGAGAGAGAGAGAGAGAGAGCGAGAGAGAGAGAGAGAGAGAGAGAGAGAGAGAGAGAGAGAGCCATCTCAACTACAACCATCTCATTGTTGTAGGGGACATGAACCAGCATCTGGTTGCGAGGCAGTTCGAGAATTTGCTAACTGAGTACGGCCTTAACAACCATGTAAACTTCCCAACCCACATCTCTGGCTCCTCCCTCGATCCCGTCATCACAGATTTGCCAGAAGAAGTGATCACCTGCCTCCCCCTGGGTATGGTTGGATCATCAGACCACTCTGCCGTACTCACCACCATCAGCACCACTGTAGTACGCGACGAGGCTACTGCCCGAGTCAACTGGCTTTGGTCTCGTGGAGATTGGGACAGCCTAAAAGAAAACTTGGACTCCATTGTGTGGACGGAGCTTCTCCACGGCGACGTTAACACACAAGTGGAGACCTTCACCAACCTCCTCCTATCCCTCCAGAAAAACCATATACCCAGCCAAACCTACAAATCCAAACCCCATGATCAGCCCTGGTTTGGTTTTCAGTGTAGGAGAGCCGCTGACAACAAGAGCAGGGCCTGGCTGCGGTACAAGTCCCACCCCTCCCAACTCACAAACACGGCACAAAGAAGCCTGCAAGACCATGTGTCAGGTCCAAAAGCAGGCCATACAACGCTGGAGAGAGGACTTAAAGGCCAAGTACAGCGGCCAGTCAGTGAACAGTAAGGAGTGGTGGTGTGGAGTGAAGCAGCAGCAAGGCCTCTTTGCTGACAACACCATTCCGCCGCTCACCAGACCAAACGGGTCAGTGGCTGTCCGCGACAAGGACAAGGCTGAGCTGTTGGCAGCTCATTTTTCTTTTAAAATGTCGGTGCCAGACCCCTCACGCGAGCCCCCAGAGATACCATCCCTCACCAGGCCTCTCTGGAGAGTCTCGCAGTTACAATAAGGAAGTAGAACATCAGCTGCGGCAATAGATCCCAAGAAGGCGCTAGGGCCCGACAACATCAGCCCTCACTACTAAAGGGATGTGCTGCCCAGCCTGCTCCACCACCACTCCCATCATCTTCAACAACATTCTTTCCTCGTGCAAGTGGCCCACGCAATGGAAAGGCAAGAGTGGTGGCCATCCACAAAAAAAACAGCAAAACGGGACCCAAAGAACTACCGCCCAATTTCCCTTCTCACCACTGTTGGGAAAATCCTGGAGTCCCTCATCACCGCCAAGATCAACACCTTCTTGGACGCCCACCATCTCCTCAACTCCAAGCAGTTTGGCTTCAGGCAGGGAAGGTCAGCTGCAGACCTGCTCCTCCTTCAGTCTGCTTCCTGGAACCACTCGCTGGATAGAGAATGGACAACCTTTGTCCGTGGCTTTGGACATCGCCGGAGCTTTGACAGGGTGTGGCACCGAGGTCTCGCTGCCAAGCTGAGGAGCCTGGGAGTGCGCGGCGCCCTACTGCAGCTCATCCAGGACTACCTCCAAGACAGGACCTTACGGGTGGTGATCAACGGCCACACTTCCAGCCAGTAACCCATCCACGCCAGCGTCCCGCAGGGCAGCGTACTCGGGCCTCTTCTGTGGAATGTCTATTTCAATGACATTCTGCAGCTCATTCCTGAGCCCAGGCCTACGCTGATGACTGCACCCTTGCCTTCCCTGCGACAGACGTGACTGGCAGGTACACGGTGTGCCGCATCAACCTGGCATTGGACAACATCGTCACCTGGAGTAGTCCGATGGCAGGTCAGCCTGGCCCCTGACAAAACCCAGGCTCTGCTTATCTCCCGCAGGCAAGACATCACCAACCTGCCTGCACCGGACATACGGCTTGAGGCAGATCACTCCCCCTGTCGAGAGCCATCTCCATCCTTGGGGTGGAGTTTTGACGCGGGACTCACCCAGTCATGCCAGGAGAGAAGCTAAAAACTCGGCCTGGAGACTCAGCTGTGTCCGGCGCATCTCCCACCTTCTAGATGCCAAGGGGGTTGAGGTTCTGTACAAGGCTCGGTACGTCCCCTAATGGAAACTACTCCCCCTAGCATGGTCTTCCTGCCCTCCCTCTTACTTGGCCACACTAGACCGCGTCCAGAGAAGACCCCAGCTACTGGTTAGCGATAAACGTCCCCACCACGCGCCCTGACTCCTTCCAACCCCTCCAGAAGCGCAGGATGTGGCAGGTGTATGTCATGCACAAGGCACTAAATCTTCCACACCCCCCCTGGCAGACTCAAGCTCCCCAGGCCCCCGCCCGCCCCTTCACCTCCACCCGTGTCGCCCCCACACGACAGGAGCAGGTGACTGTGCCCTTTTCCAGGACAGAACACCACCTACGTTCCTTCTTACCCCGCTACGGCCGTCTGTGGAACCAGATAGTTCACCAAACTGACCTCCACCACCACGCCTCGCTACAAGACTTTAAGCGGGGTGAACAGCTGGTTATGGCCTAATTATTTATTATTAAATATAAAATGTCTTTTTTATATTAATGTAGCTATAGATAGCTCTAGTGTAAAACCTATAGCTTTAGCTATAATAACCACCAAATGTACTAACAGTTCAAATAAATAAAAAAAAAAAAAAAAAGAGAGAGATGAGAGAGAGAGAGAGGAGAGAGAGAAGAAGAGAGAGGAGAGAGAGAGAGAGAGAGAGAGAGAGTAGAGAGAGAGAGAGAGAGAGAGGAGGAGAGAGAGAGAGAGAGAGAAGCGAGAGAGAGATAGAGAGAGAGAGCGAGCGAGCAGCGAGCGAGCGAGCGAGCGAGCAGCGAGCGAGAGAGAGAGAGGAGAGAGAGGAGAGAGAGAGAGAGAGAGAGAGAGAGAGAGAGAGAGAGGAGAGGAGAGAGAGAGAGAAGAGAGAGAGGGGAGAGAGAGAGAAAAAAAATAGTGAGAAAAAAGAAAGATACTGTACAAAATGTCCATCGGAAAGGAAAGAAAGGTAGACAAAGGAAGAAAATAGAGGAGGAGGAGGAGGAGGGGGAAGGAAGAGGAGGAGGGAGAGGAGGAGGAAGAGGAGAGGAAGGAGGAGGAAGGAGAGGAGGAGAGAGGGAATGAATATTAGTATATCTCAGGTGGGTCAGCTGAACGGAGGAAGATAGAAGAAAAATCTATTTCACGACCTCCGAAGTCTATTGCATTTTTTTCCCTCCTCTCTCTTCTCACATACTCTCAGTCTCGGCTGTCATTCTCCTCTCGCTCCTACTCATCGTCCCGGACCTCACTCCTCCCGTCCTCTCTCTCCTCAATCCCCCCCCGGGGGGGGGGGGGGAAAAGGGGGAAAGAAAAAAGATAAAGGAAAGAAAAAAGGGGGGAAAAAAAAAATTTTTTATGGAAAATTTTTTTTTAAAAAAAAAATTTTTTTAAAAAGAAAATAGAAGGGGGGAAAAAAGGGGGAAAAAAAAAAAAAGAAAAAAAAAAAAAAAAAAAAAGAAGAAAAAAAAGGGAAAAGGGGAGAAAGAAAGAAAAAAAAAGAAAAAAGGGGGAAAGGGGGGGGGGGGGGGGGGGGGGGGGGGGGGGGGGGGGGGGGCCCCCAGAGCGCACGACCCCGGGGGGGGGGGAAAAAAGGGGGGGAGGGGGGAAAAGAGGGGGGGGGGAAAAAGGGGAAGGGGGAAAAAAAAAAGGGGGGGGGAAAAAAAAAATTAGAAAAAAAAAAGAATGTCAAAATTCCCTCAAAGGGGAAAAAGGTAAAAAAGGGAAAAAAAAGGGGGGGGAAAAAGGGGGAAAAAGGGGGGGAAAAGGGGGGGAAGGGAAAGGGGGAAAAGGGGGAAAAAGGGGAATTTGAATTTTTTAAACTTAGGGCAGAAGGGGGAAAATTTTTTCATTTCCGACCCCCCTTTTTCATTTTTTTCCCCCTTTTCTCCCTTCCTCCTTTTCCCGGCTCCCCCCTTTCCTCCCCTTTTCCGCCCCCCCTCCCCTCCTCCCCCCCTCCTTCCCCTTCTCTCCCCCCCCCCCTTTTCCCCCACCCCCTCTCCCCTCCCCCCCCCCCCTCCCTCTCGCCCCTCTCCTCCCCCCTTTCCCCCCCCTTTCCCTCCCCCTTCGTCCCCCCCCCCCTCCCCCGTTTCCCCTCCCCCCCCCTCCCCTTTTTTCCCCCCCCCCCCCCCCCTTTTCCCCCCCTTTCTCCCCCCCCCCAAAAAAACCCTTGCCCCCGGCCGTTTTTTTGGGGGGAATGTTTTTTTTGGGGGGCAAAAAAAACTAAATTTTTTTCCCTTTTTTTTCCCTTTTTTTCCTCTCTCCTCCTCTCTCATCCCCCCCTCTTCTCTTCCCTCCCTCACCTCCCCTTCTCCCTTCCCCTCCCCCGGTCTCCCTCTCCCCCCCGTCCCTCCCTCCCCCCCCCCCCCTCTCTCCTCCCGCCCCTTTCCTCTCCCCTTCCGCCCCTCTCCCGTTTCCCCCTCCGTCCCCCTCTCCTCTCTCCCCCCTCTCTCCTCCCCCCCTTTCTCCTCCTCCCCCCCATCTCCCCTCCCTTCCTCCTCCTCTCCTCCCCCCTTTCCCTCTTCCTTTTTCTCTCACCCCTTTTCCTCCCCCTCTCCCCCCCCTTCCCTCCCTCTCTCCTCTCTCTTTTTCCCTCCCCCTCCCCCACTTCTCCCCTCCCCCTTTTTGTTTCTTTCATTTTTTTTTTTCCCCCCGTTCTTTCTCTTCCCCCCTCCCCTTTTCCTCCCAAACCTCTCTCTCTCTCTCTTCTCCCCTCTTCGTTTGGGCTCGATCGTCTCTCTCTCTCTCCCCCCTCTTCCTCTCCCCTTCCCCTCTCTCTCTCCTCCCTCTCTCCTCTCCTCTCTCCCCTCCTCCCTCCCTCCCCCTTTCCCTCTCTCTCCTTCCCTCCTCTTCCTCTTCTCTCCTCTCTCTCCCCCTCTCCCCCTTTTCCTCCCCCCCCTCCCTTCCCTCTCTCTCTTTCCCTCTCCTCCCCTCTCCTCTCCTCCCCCTTCTCTCTCTCCTCTCTTCCCCTCCCCCTCTCCTCCTTCTCTCTCCTCCTCTCTCTTCCTTTTCTCCTCCTCTCCCCCCTCTTCTCTCTCCTTCTCTCTCTCCTCCCCCTCTCTCTCCCCCCTCCCTCCCTCTCCTCCTCTCCTCACCCTCCTCCTCCTCTCCCCTCTCCTCTTCTCCTCTTTTCCCTCTCCTCTCTCCCTCCCCCTCTCTCTCCCCTCTCTCCCCTCTCCTCTCCCCCCCATCCCTCCCTCTCTCCCGTTTTCTCTTCCCTCTCCACCCGTTGCCCCCTCCCCTCTCCTTTTCCCCTCCCCCTCTTCCTTCTCTCCTCTCTCTCTCTCTCTCTGTCTGTCTCTCACTCACCACAAGCAGCATTACCTCTAGTGACCACCCACGAAACAGGTACAAACAAACAAACGGCATATGGCGCTGCAAACAAAAACAAAAACACACACAAAACAAATAAACATGAAATATAACAAAAAAACATAAACAAACTCTACGGGAAGTTCATAAATAAAATGGGAGATTAGAGCAGAAGATTAGAGAGGACAAGATTGGTGAGTTTAGGATTAGAGTAGAGGATTAGCCGGAGAAAGATTAGATTAAAAGATCAGAACCAGGAGTGATGATTAGAGAAACTAGGAGAGAAAGTTAGAGAAAAAAAATAGTGAAGAGAAGGAGTAGAGAACTTGAAGTGGAATTCATCGGAAACGAAAATTAAAGAGAAAAAATGATAGAGATAGGAGTCAGTGGTAAGATTAAATTAAGAATTAGTGAAAAAATCCACAAATATATGTGATGCTTAGAGTTTTAATGAGGTGAAAAAAAAATTGAGTTAATTAAGGACTAGAGAGCCAGGTATAAGTATTCTCACTACCATTACAACACATTGTTTTCGAGGCTTTTTTTTCCCTTAATAACTCTTACGAGCGCTGCTTCCATTACCACGCTAAGAACTTGTATATTTTTTACCATGCTCATGCCTCCATTTAAAAGCCATTAATGGATCATCATGGACGTAAAAGATGAAATGTAAAAAGAAAAATATGGAAACGTTCTTTAGCTATAAAACAAAAAACAAAAAATGGAAGAAAGAAACCAAAAATATAAGAAAAAGATGAAAAGTAGATCAAAAGTAAATAAAAAAAAAATAATTGTGAGACATTCTTTGCCTATAAAGCAAAACAAAACAATGAAAAAATGCAAAGGTTAAAATGTATATAGTACAATAAAATATGAAACTCTGAAAATATAGATTTATTTCGTATTTGTCCTTCCTTCGAACGCTCTACTTCATGAGCGACTGAATATAGTCTGGTCAATATAGTGTCAATTCCTATCCAACCCACCACAAATTGGAACATAAATTATTTATCCTGTTTTATGTGCAGGAAGAATATTTTAAAAACATAGTAAATATCTAGGAAAATCTAGGTTGCGGAACAGTGTTAAATTGGGTCACGATTTTGTGGGTAATCGATTAAAATATGAACATGTTGCATACATAATTTTCCTGTTTTTACTTATTCATATCATGTTATATATCAATCGAAATCTAAAATATTATGCATTCAGTTGATATACTCAGTTTAATTTTATATTGGATAGTTTTATTTTTATCAGTATTTAAATTAAATACAAATCGAATAGTTTGTTCAGATAAGAGAAGCACATATCCATATATATGTATATATAATTTAAGTTCGATCTTAGTTATATACATTGTAATAAAAGCAACGTGTTTTAGTGTGTAAAACAATTAATCCTAATATATATAATGGCACAAATGGAAGAAATGCATCCAGAAGTGTACAACATGTTTGATGATGGCCACCACGTTGTTCGACGAACTGGTCGCTTCTGGGCAGGATTATCTAGTCATCTCTGATCTAGTCATTGAACAAGTCCTCATGAGAAGCTTAAAAACAAATGGTGGTCTAACAAGAGGAACTGGAATGAACGATAAACAACGTCTTGTATGGTTCATGTCCATGCCTGCCCGCACAGAGCTAAATAATGCAATACAAGAGTTGACTCAAGTTGAAAGCAGAAGCAGTGATCAGCATACATATATGACCAGGGCAAGGAGTGACATAAATAGAACAGATGTGAGACAACTGGTAGACTACCTGGCTGATCGAGATCCTTTTCACGAAGACCCTGTCCTCAGAAACATTGTCAATGACATCACAGCTAATAGCTCAGTCATTGCAGATGAAGCGAAACGTGTTGGATCAATGATCTTCGATTCAATGACTGGCAAAAATGTAGGAGACTTTTCATTCAAGAAATCGAATCAAGTTGCGACATTAAATTGCAAACCATCTGTGAAACATCAGGATATTGTAGAATATGTTGACCCTCTACTCGTGTTCCAGAGACTAGTAACACTAGCTGGTGACACATCAGACAACTTGAGCAGCTTCTGAAGTACGAACTGTGTACTTACCCAACTTCTTTGCTTGACTCCACTGTTCTGACAGTTCTGTTCTGTTCTGAGTTTAACTCCACTGAGACAAGCTATCAAACCACTTCTTGCTAATCAATCAATCAATCATAAGGGGCATACGCCGGGGGGCGCGTTGCCTCGCCCACCCTACGACGCCACTCCCGGGGGTCACCACGCGCGAGTTCCCATGCAGGCTTCCCATACCAAGCAGCTCTCGACAAGAAACATCAACTTGCCCCAGCCACGAGCCTTGTGGGCGCCCCCTTGGCCTCCTCCACGCCGGATTGTCTCTTACAGATACAACCCGATGGGAAGGATCGGTTTCAGGGTAGCATGACACATGCCCATATAGCCGAAGTTGGCGCTGACGAACTATGCAGGCAATAGGCCTCGATTCATTCTCACGGTGCAATCGCTGATTTGACACGTAATCATCTCAGCAATACCCCATGAATTCCATGTCCCCG